>VDFB02105785.1:314827999-315137585 GCA_007258455.2 Sequoia sempervirens | reverse complement strand
AATCAATCATCAAAAGTTTAGTTAATTGTTTCTATGGTGTTAACGAATGAATTGGCCCCTGATAAATATACCGGTAATAAATGGCTCTCCTGCCTGATAAGCACTAGTACCAGTTCACTAACAGCTTTGGAAAGACCACAATTGTATTTGTGTCTTTCCTCTAAGTTGAGAGGTACAACTCCCTCGTATGATTTAAGTGAAAAATGAATGAGTTTTTAACTAGAAAGTGATAAGGAAATAGACATTAATCCATAAAAATGCAATTAATGCAGAATAATCCTAAGGGTCATGAATCAACTAACTCACAAACCGTGTTGATTAATGACAAAAGAAAACATAAACTAAAATAAGAGATCCCATAATTACAATGGATGAAGTAAGTGCAATTTAATATATTTCTCATAGAAAATGTATTCTATTTACCCACATGAATCACAGGGCAGTACAATCAACATCTCATTCTACTCACAACTCACAGATTGAGAGCTACTGTAATTAGGAAATAAATGAATTACAAAGCAAATATAATGTTCCTCCCTTGGTTACAACACAATGTATTATCTAGAGATCGAACCCTTGTTGAATGGCCTTTTCACCCAGATATAGGGGTTGTATTTCTCTCTTGACGGTTATTGATTGGTTGCAGTAACATCTTCTTGTCGCCTAACTGTTTATCTTGAAAAATGATGACTGGTAAATAATAAATAGCTAGAATGATTACATTACCAGTGAAAAGACTTTAAACAATTCTTGAACACTTCTTGATTTAACTCTTGCCTCGTGGCCATTGATTTTGAAGTGGTTTGCATACCTGTCATATCAACCATTAATTCAGACTACATTGTCATCCTATCACACTGATCATTCTCAATTAATATTTCTCACTAACCTTCTATAAATTCAACAAGAACTACCTCACTTCACCAACCTAAAGTGTCAAACATGGCTAGTGGTTAGAGTGATGGTTTATCCATGAATGAATTTGTTTTCATTGAAGAAATTGAGTGTATCCCTCTTTTTAGGTGATTGTCTGATCAATTAAAAGAGGTCTTCATAGTTGATAGTGAGATTGAAGGAGAGGTGCTACATAACATACTAGGAGATACATTTATGAACCAGGTACATGTGCACAGTGCAACACTTCTAGAGCGTTTTGTGTACACTATGATTCACATCTCTGAGTGCTACAACTGGGGAATGAAGGTGGGAGAATGACTGGTACAACCATAATTCCTCCACTAGGTGAATGTAGCCATTGTTAGTATCAATAATTATCCAAGGAGAAAACTGAATGTGATGCCCTTTATATTATCACTATAGCCCAGAACGAAGTCATGGAAGAAGCAATGACTATTCTATGCACAAGACTGGAGAGGAACAATATGGGGTTGTTTTCCCAATTTTTGCAGTCTCATGAGAACATGCTTTCACCTACCCAGATAGAGCACCTCCAAGTGGTGATAGAAGTGATCCATATGTTGATCTTCACCCTCTTTGCATGAGAAGAATCTCCTATTGATACTATCTATTTTCCCCTTTTTGTAATCGATAATTTTTTTTGTATTTCCACTAGTGTACATATATATAATAAAGTACATCATTTTATACTTCTGGTGTTGATTCCATGCATTATGAGCAGTTCTATCTTTAATTTTAGTTTTCCTTGTATCTAGATGAATTATCTTTATTTGACTTTGCATAAATAAAATTTCATTATCTAAAATACGCATAAACATGATAATATGCATGATGACTTCTTAATTCTTTGAAAATGCATTCTGGTGGTAATGCGGTGAGTTAGTAAAACTACATAAATGACCATTGTGGTTATAGGAACTAGTTCAATTCCCGCTCTGTCTTGAATTTTTTTTGAAAAATGTTATCGGTGATCTTTTTAACAAGTTCATGAACCTTGGGTACAAAATTTTGACCTTTAAAAGAACAACTTTGAACTTGTGGCGAGTTACAACAAGACCCCAAAACACCTCCAAGCTTAAGAAAATAGAGAAAAAAGGAACTTGGGTAGTAAAGTGATAAGTTAGGTGAACTAATGAAAACACTGCTCAGGTTAGAAATATTCAACCAAACACCACTTGCGTAAGGAATTTACCAAAATTTAATCATGGGAGGGTCGATTTACAAAATGGGGTCCAGAATTTAGATCACAAGGGCTCTGATTGGGGACAAGGACTGAAAAGGACACACCCAGGAACCTAGGAGCATTAGACTAGTCCTATCCATTGGGAAATAGAATTGAGCAAAGAGGGAGGATGAAATAAAACCAAGCGAACAAACCTAAAAATGACACACAAAAAATGACTATATACAAGGTAGGTTGGCACCTACGGAAAAGGGGAAGGAAGAGGAAAACTCACACAAAACCATTAATAGGCCGTGAGAAGAAGGACCCAAACCTAAATAAGCTTGTTGGTGAATGTAGCTTCTAAAGAGGCAAGGATTTGAATGAACCAAACATAGGTGGTGTAACTAATTAGGAAATTGATTACACTACCCTCAAACAACCATCTCTCATCGTAGATCTCCTCCCAATGTGAAGGAACATATGCAGAAGTTTTTGAAGCACTCCTTATTTCTTCCCGCGACTTTATTATTGAAAATGTTTCCTACCTTTGAGTTGAATTCAAATTTTCTACACCCCCTGCATCAACATGACTTATTATTTCATGAACAATTCTCTAATCAACACAGCTACTCTTTGATCCTACGACCTCTCGATCCTTTGCCTCCACAATATCCTCTTTTTATCATTTTTTAATAGAAGAATGAGTAGCCTCCGCTATCAATGGTTCTAGAAAAACAAAGATGGATTCTCCAAATAAAGCATTGTCATAAATTTCAAATTCTTCAAAAAAGAAAAGATTTGAATTGACTGACCACTTTACCCCACCTTCACTTGGAGGATCTTTTACAATCTTCTCAGTAATACATGAAATCTTTTCATCCATGTATTTAAACATGAAAGTCTCATATTTTGGAATGAAAAGGTCCCTTGACTCTCAGTCCTTACTAATTGAGTCCAAAAGGAATGAATCACTTGTAGAAGCAGATGAAGTAAACTGTGAAGTAGGGTTATACCTTCTTTGTGGTGTTGAGTCTTCATCATCACTGAATGAGCTAAGCTCGTCTTTTGAATCAATTGTAGTGTTTATACTATACGCATGGGCATACCGACATTGATATTTTTCCTTCATACTTTTTCCCTTCTCAGGTAAAGATTGCACATCATTCAATATAGTCAAGTTCATTCTATTAGCAGTGGGATGGGAAGCATTGGTAATTTCCTAAAAAATAGAGGAGGAAGGGGTAGGTGGTGGGTAATAATCAATAGACTGAGTGACATAGTCTGGTTTCCATTTTCCCACTACAATTAGGTCATTTTCAATGTTCACCACTTCAATATGGGATTGTTCAATCCCAGAAACCGTGTCTCTTCTTAGCATAAGTTGGACATCAGGATCAAGGGCGAATGTAAAGACATGAAATTGAATCACCTTTCTTGGTTGCTTGGGTGTAGGAATCTTCTAAAGAGATTGATTAAATCAATAAACAAACTCCCTCATAGATTCATGTCTTCCTTTCATAAGTTTCAAGAAACTTTTGAGTAGAGCAACTACATCAACAAGGCTCTAGAAACATCGTAGAAATTGTCTATGTAGAACATCCCATCTCGTTATGCAACCCTTCTCTAGTCCTCAGAACCATTCAACCACCTTCCCAATTAGACTATCAAAAACTATTCTAACAAAGATATCTTGCTCTTGAATTCCCATAATTTCACTTATTGCAGTCATAGCTAGAACATGTTCTTCTAGATCTTTGATTCCACTACCAGAGAACTTTGGGAACCTTTTTCTTGAGCAACATAGGAGGTCATTACATTGTGATAGGGTGAAAGGTCCAATATTATTGCCCCATGGAATAGAGGCCATGATTTTCAAAGTCGCCAACTCCTATAGGAGTAAAGAAGTGGAACCCCAGGCTATTGTCTAGGTGGCGGTTGAGCTGGAGGGTGCTTCAGTGGCTAGTTGGGGCACTAATTTAGATGCTAATTGGGAGGTTGATTTTGATGTGGGTTAGGGTGATAGGGTGGGTCATTATAATATTCAAAGATCAATCTTGGGGGTCATTCTACCACTAGCGTAGGTGGATGTAGGGCCCCCTCTTCTTCTTCTTCCAAAAAAAAATTAACATGCATATAATCTACTGCACTTCTCTTGTACCTCCAAGCAAGTGTATTTAATTGTGATATGATATCTTCTTGCTCTTCTTGCATCCAATCCAAGTTAGGTTGAAGTACGGGAAACACATCACTATGGGGAAGTACCATCTTGTTGCATGACATGAGAGAAAATTGTCAGAACTTAAATCTCTTTCCCCAATAAAGTCGCTAAAAATTTGTTAGCGAATGAATTGGCCCCTAATAAATATACTAGTAATAAATGACTCTCCTACCTAATAAGCACTAGTACCAATTTGCTAACAACTCTGGAAAGACCATAATTGCATTTGTGGCTTTCCTCTAAATTAGGTACAACTCCCTCATATGATTTAAATGAAAAATGAATGAGCTTTTAACTAGAAAGTGATAATATAATAGATAATCCATAAAAATGCAATTAATGCGGAGTAATCCTAAGGGTCATCAATCAGCTAGCTCACAGACCGTGTTGATTAATGATGAAAGCAAATGTAAACTAAAAAAAGAGATCCCATAATTACAATAGATGAAGTAAATGAAATCGAATATATTTCTCACAAAAAATATATTGTATTTACGCACATGACTCACAAGTCAGTACAATCAACATCTCATTCTACTCACAACTCATAGATTGAGAGCTACTTTAATTAAGAAATAAATGAATTACAAAGAAAATCTAATGATCCTCCCTCAGTTACAACACAATATATTCTCCAAAGATCAGACCCTTGTTGAATGGCCTTTTCACCCAAATATAGGGGTCACATTTCTCTCTTGATGGTTACCAATTGGTTGTGGTAATGTCTTCTTGATGCATAATTGTTTATCTTGAAAATTGATGACTGATAAATAATAAATAGCTGACATGATTACATTACCAGGGAAAATACTTTAAACAATTCCTGAGCATTTCTTGATTTAACTCTCTCCTCATGACCATTGATTCTAAAGCAATTCGCATACCTCACCAATTGAGCATTAAAAAAATGTCATAGATATGTGGTAGATACACACATGCAAGTTGTCTAGCCAAAAAATCAATTGGGAATGTAACTTAAATTCTTATCACATTAACCATTAATTCAGACCACATCGTCATCATATCACATTGATCATTCTCAGTTAATATGTCTCGCAAACTTTCTATAAATTCAACAGGAACTACCTGACTTCTCCAACCTAAAGTTTCAAACATGGGTAGTGCTCAGAGCGATGGTGTATCCATGAATGAATTTTTTGTCATTGATGAAATTGAGTGTAGACCTCTTTTTAGGTGAATTTTTGATTAGTTAAAAGAGGTCTTCATAGTTGATAGTGAGATTGAAGGAGAGGTGTTGTGTAACATATTAGGAGATACATTTCTAAACTAGGTACATGTGCACAACACAATGCATCTGGAACATTTCTTGTACACTATGATTCACACACCCGGGTGCCATGACTGAGAATGAGGGCGTTGAAATGACTAATACAACCAAAATTCCTCCATCAGGTGAATGTATCCATTGCTACTCTTAGCAATTATCCACGGAGTGAAGTGATAGGTGACGCCATTTGTATTTCCACTATAGCCTAGAATGAAGTCATGGAAGAAGAAATGACTCTCTGCACGTGGCGTTGGTGAGGAACAATATGGGATTGTTTGCCCAATTTCTGTAGTCTCATGAGAACCCGCTTTCACCTGCCCAGATAGAGCACCTCCAAGTGGTGATAGAAGTGATCCATGTGCTAATGTTCACCCTTTGTGCAAGAGAAGAATCTCCTTTTGATACTATCTATTTTCCCCTTTTTGTAATTGATAGAAATTTTTTTTATTTCCACCAATATACATATATATATATATATATATATATATAATAAAGTACATCATTTTATACTTATGGTGTTGATTCCTTGCATTATGAGCAATTATGTCTTTAATTTTAGTTTTCCTTGCTGTATCTGGATGGATTCTCTTTATTCGACTTTCTGGCATAAATAGCTTTTTGTTATCTAAAATGCACATAAACATGATAATAGGCATGATGACTTCTTAATTCTTCGAAAATACATTATGGCGGTAATGTGGTGAGTTAGAAGAAGTACATAAATCACCATTGTAGTTATAGGAACTAGTTCAATTCTCACTCGGTCTTGAAAACTTTTGAAAAATTTTATTGACGACCTTTTTAACAAGTTCATGAACCTTGGGTATGGACTGTCGACCTTTAAAAGAACAACTTTGAACTTGTGGAAAGTTACAAGAAGACCCCAAAATACTGCCATGCTTAAGAAAATAAAAGTGACTTGGGTGGTAAAGTGAGAAGCTAGGTGAACTAATGAAAACACCGCTCAGGTTAGAAATATTCAACCAAACACTACTCGGGTAAGGAATTAACCAAAATAAAATCATGGGAGGGTCGATTTAGAAAAGGGGGCCCAAAATTTAGACAACGTATGGGAAACAATTACTCTCTAAATTTTCAAGAGGTACAACTCCCTCTTTAGATTTTCAATAAAACCTTGAAAGTACAAATATTAAATGATTTATACTTTTCACCAGAAACTAGGAAAGAAACAAATCTTCAATACTCAAAATAATTCAAGCATTGAATGAAATGAGTATAAGAACAAATATAACTACTTGTACACAGACTGACATAACATCCCATATGAGTGAAATGAAAGATCAATTAAATATAACACCAAAAAATGAAGTTAATCATCTAAATGAAATAGTTATTCATTCACACATAAAATATATAAATCCAAGAATTAATCAAACACACAGATTCAAATAAAATTCCCCTTCATTCAAATGACATGCTAAATGCACAAAGACATAAAATATTTCAATTATGTATATGCTATATCAAAATTGTGGTGTGTTGTTAAGAGAGATTTAAGCTCAACTTCAATACATAAAACACCAAGAAGGCATATCTGCTTCTTTTACAATAAATTCCCAATATTAAAGAAAGTTTTTAATTTCATAACATAAAGTTCATAAAAGGTAACTAAAGAAAACAAATCATTTTTGGGGTGGTGCTTCGTTTGTCACTCATTCGGTCAACTTGGATGTTGATGTGGCATTCCTAGCTCGGTAGGAATAGTAAGCCTTCAAGACAAGTGGCATATATTCATGTTGAGGAATGCTGACATTTCTAGCTCTAAGCTTCCAAAGAGCCTTGTTTACTTTTCCCACCTCAAGCTTTCCAATGTATGTTGTAGACACACCAATCACCTCCTCTTCTTCTTCAGCCACTTATTTTTCTTTATCTTGTTGTGGGAGCTTTGGATCATCTTCTCCATATGTCCTTTTTGGTAGACTATTCTCTGGGGGATCACCATCACCACCACCCTATCATTCTGATGACACCTAATGTGTAGGAAAATTTTGCACACCTAAGGGTGAAGGAATTTGGCTGCTCTATCCTTGAGGCTGAGTGTTTTGTGATTTTGGAGGAGGAGTTTGTTTCTTTGCACTCTTCCTTTCCACTCATTCTTGTTTTCTTTTCAATACCACAATATTTTTTGCTTCAATAGTTTTATTTTCCTTAATACTCCTGGTGTAGTCAAGGGTGGAGGGTCCAAAAATAGGTCTGTCTAACCTTACAGCAAGAGTAAAAACAACAAAAACTCAATGAATTAGATTAAAAATCACACATGGGAATATAGAGAATGATTAATTATTCACTAGAAACATGCCCTACCTTCTGACTTACTGGATTAGATAATGATATGGTGTTAAATCCCATAAATACAATGCGGGTCAAATCCATTATCTATCACTTCTATCTATATCCTTCTACTTGATTCCCTAATGCAACTACATGATGCCTATATATATATATATATCAATTCCTAGCTCCAAAAAAGGTCTGTGTCGGCCTTAAGAGGTCTCAAAACCTGAAGTTGATGAAACGTGTGAAAGTCGACCAAAACATATGATTTTTTTTCAATCCTTAGACAAAAATGATGCGAATTGGAATGAAGGTTCCTTGATGAATGAATCCTCCTTATGAAATGGTCTCCTGAGCTTTGCAAGTCACGAAATGGTTCTGCACACTTGAAAAGCCAAGACTGGTCGGTGAATGCTCTTTGTCCAAATATAGCTGATATTCTATTAGCAATAACTTCATATTGGAACCTTCAAAACACTTGAATTTTGGATATGATGTGGATGTTGCAATGAAGATCATATATCCCGCTCCGCGAGCTCTGATGTTACAATGAGGTACAATGCATTATGAAACAGTGAGACTGGTTCTGATAGATAACTATTGAAATGCAAGTATACATGAATGTAGATATTTTTGGTTGATGCAAGATTGCTTGAAACCTAGGATGCTCTTTCATCAGACACCCAGGTTTGAAAAAAAGTGAGTCTCACTTTCCTGGGGCTAGAGGAAAACCATTGCAGTCCACCTCAGCTTGAGAAATCCATGATGGATCTTCCTCTGGTCTTCCTTTCCATCTGACTAGATATTCCTTGTATTTCCTTCCTCTGGTACTATGACCAACTTTGCTGTCTAAAACTTCTTCAATTCCCTTTGGATGATGTGCTATCTAGTCCAGCAAACCAACTTCTTTGTCCTCCAGTGACTCTCCTTCATGATACTGGTATAGGTCTACAATGTTGAATATAGGTGATATGCCATACTCCTCCGGTAGCTCCACTTCATATGCATTTCCAAAATCAAATTTCTTGATGATCTTACAAGGTCCAAACTTCTTCATTTTCAACTTATTATATGTCCTGACTGGAAATCCTTCCCTTCTAAGAAATACCATTACTTCCTCCCCTATTGCAAACTCCTTATATCTTCTCTTCTTATCTACTTTCTCCTTGTAGGTATTGTTCATATTCTCCAGACACTCCTTAACTTGAGTATGCATTGTTTCCATGAATCCTACAAATTCTTCTACCTCTGCACTCCTTTTATTCTCCATACTGACATCCCTTAACTCTACTACTCCTCTAGGTTGTTGTCTTGTCATAATTTCAAATGGTGTCTTCCCTATGCTTTGGTTACTGAATTTTTGTATGCAAATTCTGCTTGTAGTAATATTAAGTCCCAATTTCCTACTTGTCCTTCAGTCAAAAACCTCAACAAGTTCCCAAAAATCCTATTTACCACTTTTGTTTTTCCATTTGTCTATGGGTGGAATGCTAAACTATACTTCAATAGTGTCCCCATCTGATACTATGCTCTTTGGTAGTCCATGTAATCTCACAATCTCCTTGAAAATAGGTCTACAACATATACTACATCACTGGTTTTCTTACACGGTATGAAATGCGACATCTTAAAAAATCTATCCACAACCACAAATACATAATCAAATCCTCTCGGTGTCTTAGGTAATCCCAATACAAAATCCATGCTGATGTCCTCCCATGGTCTCTCTGGTATGGTCAATGGTGTATACTTCCTAGTGTTCTAACTATTTCCCTTTGTAACCTGACAAATCCTACAACTCTGAACATATTTCCTGACATCCTTATACAACTGTGGCCAAAACTAGTTCTTGCTCACCAATGCTACAGTCTTATCAATCCCAAAATTTCATGCTAATCCTCCGTAATTCTTTTCCTTGATCAAATTATCTCTCATTGAACTTCTAGGGATCCATAACTGATTATTCTTGAACAACATGCCTTCCCGAATTAAATAATACAACCATTTTCTCCTATCTGTCTTCACAAGTTCCTTGCAAGCCTTCCATGCCTTCTAAAAATAAATGTCATCATCATACATATGCTTCAGTTATTCAAAACCAAATACTTCAAATCTCATCTTTGTCAACAAACTCCTTCTCCTGCTCAATGCATCTGCAACCTTGTTTGACTTTCCACTCTGGTGCTTCAACACAAATGTGTAACTTTTCAAGAACTCTACCCATCTCATATTCCTTTGGTTCAACTTCCATTGACTATTCAAATATTGCAAAGCTTGATGATCCGTATATAACACAAAATCCCTAGGTAACAAGTAATGTCTCCACTTCTTCAAGCCTTGTATGATTGCATAGAATTCCTGATCATAAACTTAATATCTTCTCCTAGCATCATTCAATTTATCACTGAAGTAGGCTACTGGTCTCCCTTTCTAACTTAACACAACTCCTATTGCACTTCCACTAGCATCAAAATCTACTTGGAATAACTTATCAAATTCCGATAATGCCAACATGGGTTGTGTTGATGGTCAAAACAACACAACAACATTAAACAAAATATCTCTATCCTATTTCTCCTAAAAAAGAAAGATAGCATAAAGTAATCTAACTCCCAAGGTCCTAGTAGTTGGTTCTCAACCATGTTGATGTTACTCAATGGCCAATGTAACTGTAATATTCAAGGGGCCTTTGCTGGTAATAAGGAACACAAATTGCATTAGATCAATTAACCTACGTTGGGGGGGTGTAAATAAATGGAAAAAGATAAATCAGGGCTTCAGAACAATAGAATATGAATAAAACTTCTTAACATCTAGACATGCACCTTAAAAACGAGTGTTTCTTTATCCAACCAAAACCATAACATGATGCAATTCATAGAATAATCTACACCACTACATACATTCATAGTGCTAATTCAACAGTCATAACCATTCACTAAAACTTCACTTCAAGATTACAACAGATCACTCACTCATTGCTAAAATCAGATCAAATAGGCATAAAAGCAATTCCATTCACAGATAATTTAATGAAATAATCTTAAAATCTGGTTTCCCCTATTGATTTGCATCAAATAGAAAAAATTTAAGCAGAACAAATCACTCGCATACAGATTGATTATGATTCATTAACCTTATCAAAGAGGTCCAAACTTGACAATAACATGTAAACTATATAAAACTGTAAAAAGTATCCAAGTTCAACTAAACTTTCAAAGTATCTTGCTAATTTTTTTGAAATCCTAAGACTATGATTCCTATCTGCTATCATATCAGGTGGCTAATCTTTCTTCAATCAGCTAACCTTTACAAAATGGAGCCCAAGTTACATATAGGCATGTTATTCATAAGTTTCTCTCAATCAAAAACCTAGATCCACAAATCAAGGAACCAAAACTACATGAAGGAACTAGACTAGTTGGTCTTCAATTCAATAATTGATTGCCCTGTTGTCCAAAATTTAACACCCAAGGAAGAAGGTAGAACTGGCAGATGAGAGCTTTTAGTTCAACTCATGTCAAGACCCTACAAAATAGGAGAGGAGAGGAAGTGTTATGTTAAGAAGAGAATGTTTTGCTGCCAACTCACTCATGCGTTGCTTGGTCAAGGAGATACTCATCATAACTAGAGAATACTTGTTGAAGGATGTCTAGATCAGGCCCATCTAACCAATTTTCCTCAAAATTGATTCTCTTCAACTCAGCTAAGGCGAATTATTGCATATCTTTCGATTTGATTAATTCCCTCCTAGTAGCTTTTACTTCTTTGATATCCATGAGCCTATCCAACAACAAGTCTTCTCCATCATCTTCTTTTTGCATCAATTCCTCAAATCTCCTACTCCACTTCTCCTTCAACTTATCCAAAGGAAGACCTTCTTTGACTGGGATGTCCACATTGACCAGAATAGCAACCACTGCCTCTAATTCATCAATTTGTTTGTTCAAGTCTTTACTAGCTTCTTGAACTTCATTCTTATGCTCATAGATGAACTTGGATCTGAACCGGATTATGTTCAAGGTCTTCTCAACAAAATATACATTATCTTCCTCAAGAATTGATTGTTCTAGGAGAGTTGGCTTGGGCACCTTGCTTATGTCCTTTAGTTTCTTAACATGTTCTCTATATTCTTCATCTTGTTTTTCCAAGACCTTAGCATGCTAATTCATCTCCTCTACCAACTCAAGTGCTCCTTCATGAACTTTAAAACTATCAGCCAACACTTCACCAACTTCTTGATTGAGCCTATCAATCCACCAATCAAGCATCCCTGCCTTACTCCTCATCTGCACTAAGTCATCAACCTCTTTCTTGCTTAGTATGATTGGGGTCTCTGGAGTAGCAGCTTGTTGAGAAACCAAAGTGGAGACATCCTTCAATAATTTTTGCATTTGATCCAATTGAGCTTTAAGTTCATCCTTCCTTTGCTTACCTTTGATCATTATGGATTTGGTGGAGGATGCTACAATATCAATGAGATTCATCTGTTGCTTCCTTTTAAGTCTCCACAAATTGACAATTCCCAATTGGTAATTAGTTATTTGCATGTCTTCTTTGTCCTTATCCACCACTGGAATTGCACATTCAACAACAATTTCTCCTGCATTCGTGAGCTTGGTGGAATGAAGAACTTTGGCCTTCTTCTTGGGTCTTTCCTTCTCTATCTCCATCATCTCATTCCAATTCAGAAGCTAAGGTTGAACTATTTTCTTTTTCTCAAGATCAAGTTTTAACCATGTAGAAGCAACATGAGTAGTAACCACTTGTGTTGAAGAAGAGGCAACAGTGGTAGAAGATAATGGCTAGAATATGGTGTTTCTAGGTTGAGAATCAACCTCTTGCACATTCTATTGTTCTCTTTGTCCATCTTCTTGTGCAAGTCTCTAAGCTTCTTCTTTATCCTTTTGCTCTTGCAACCTTTTAGCTTCCAACTCCTTTTTTAGATGTTCTTCTTCCAATCTCTTTTCCTCATACATCTGGTTTCTCTATTTTTCAAGCTCCTTGACCTTGTCCCATGCCTCTTTAGACTTCCGTTCATGCAAAGCAAGTTATTTAGTTTCTTTTTCTCTTTGTAGGCATTCTTCCTCTTCCTTCTTTCTATGGGCTTCCTCAACAACCTTGAATTTAGCATGAAGGGCTTCTCTTTCTCTTCTTTTTCTAGCTTTTTTCCTCCTCTAGATCATGGATCTTCTAGAGCATGGCCAATTTATCTCTCTCCTCTTTATCTTTGAATTCCTGCTCTCTTTGTTGTTGTTGCTTAGCCAGTTCATCATCCTTGGTTTTAGCCTCCAATTCTTGTTGTTTGATCAATGCATCAGCTTGTGCCTTAGCATCAATCTCCTTCTATTTAGCCAGTGCCTCAGCTTGTGCCTTGGCATCTACTTCTCTCTTAGCATCCTCAAAAAATTTCCATTGATCCTCTTTTGTCAAAAGATGCTCAGTTCCTGCATCGTCAATTACATCAAGAGACGCAACCACATGAGTCTCCCTATCAGATGGGGTAGCATCTGAATCTGTCTCAATGTCATGAATCTCAATTTCAAGCTCCTTCTCCTTCAAGGATTCAACTTCTTTGTGAAGGGTTCCCATAGGCATCTATCCACTTGGCTGCTCTGTGATAAGAGGCTAAGTTGATGTTTGTCCTTAAGTAGTTGTTGAGGCACCAGGTTCTGTTGTGGCCTCTTCTCCATGTGCTTCAGGAAGATCCTGAGCAAGGATTTCAATCTCCTCTCCAGAATTAGGAGGGAAAAACTCTAAGGGTTCCTTAGGATCCATTCTTCTTTTTGTCCTTTTATACCCTTGAGTGGTGCCTGCAACCTTTCTTTTCTTAGAGTTCTGAGCCTTTGGCTCCTTGATTCTCATGATAACTGATCTGTATAGGATCTAGACTATTTGCA
Source organism: Sequoia sempervirens (assembly GCA_007258455.2). Lineage (NCBI taxonomy): Eukaryota > Viridiplantae > Streptophyta > Pinopsida > Cupressales > Cupressaceae > Sequoia > Sequoia sempervirens. Next base: position 315,123,801 of record VDFB02105785.1, on the reverse strand, counting down.
GAATTGAAATGCTTAATTTTTACAATGATTATTCCAAGTTAATAAAATCAAAATTAACTCATGGAAATAATTACAATAATTAAAATGATGAGGCGATAATAACAGAATGAAAGAAAGTGAGAGAAAGAAAGAGAGAGATGCAAACAGAGTTTGATTACGGAGTTCGCCACAATCGTGACTACGTCTCCGGGTCTGCTCCAATGGAGTGAGACCGATCCGATTAATCTCCAGAAAATGATTACAAAAGGTCTTCCACCTGTTACAAGATTTATGTCTCCTTGGACGATAATGAATTACAAAGAAATCCTTCAACAAATGCAACAAGCTTAACTAAGCTTTAAATGCATAAGGATCAAATTCACTATCACTTGGAAATATTCTCACAACTCTCTCAAAAATTCACTTCCAGCAATTAGCCAAAAAAGAAAATTCTTCAAAAATTACTTAATCTCACACCCCCCATTCTACCCTTTTTATACAAAAAAATTACTCAAATTGGTTCATAACCAATTGATTTTCAAAACCTCCCAATATCCCCTTTACATAGAAAATATTATTTAAAAATCCCCCCTTATTTACATAGGGATATCCTCTCGTTAAAATAATCCATCCAATTTTACATAAAATCTTCACGGATGGCCTCTTGTAATTTTATTCCATAATCCGTTTCAGGATTTATTAGGAGATATGAATAATTCACCTTTGAATATAAACGGACTTGATTTTGTTAAGGATTTAATCCTTAATTATAGGGGGTGAATTGGTTGGAAATTTGTTTTTTTCTTTAAAAATAATGTTTAAGTTCCCCTTAAAAAGAGGATCTCCCAACCACATGTATTTTTAAATATTAAAGGGGTTTTATCCCATTTAAATAGGGGTAAATTTATTTTGTTTTAAATTAAGACCCCACCTACTTTTTCTCACGTAGGCCTTAAATTAAGGCTTTTAAATGGGAGGAGTGGTAGGCTTTTATATTTCATATTTTTATTTTTTAAATAAAGCCATGTCCAACAAATTGCCGCCACATGTAACTTTGGGAAGCCACCATGTGTCACCTCATGATTCATCCATGTCAGCATGATGACGTCATGCTGACGTCATCATTGTACCTTCAAGTCAACCTAGTCAACCACGAGCTTTGACCTTCCATATCTTGCACATACGAGCTCCGATTTGCGCAAAACGAACACCGTCGGAAAGCTCTTGTCGTGCTCTTCGCATTGACATCAATTTTGAACACTTTTGGTGACATCAAATTTTGACCTTTTTTTCTTGCCCTGGGCCTTGAGTTGACCAATTGTTGACTGAACTTTGACCGGCAATAACTTGCACAAACGGAGTCCTTTTCGCTCCGTTCAAGTTGTGTTGGAATCAGGACGCTGAGATCTTTCTAATGGTGTAGATTCTGGAGAGAAATGAGACACTTCAATTTTCACTTAAAATATCCACCGGATCAATAACCCATTGGATGTTCCTATCCAATACCGGCCTTGCAATCTGCTTTATATCTATGGACTCCTCTGCATTCCAATCTACTAGATCTAAGTCCTTGGTGCCTACATTTTCAATGATAATGCTTCCCTACAAGTCAACACATTGAATGGTAGCATTGAACATAAACCTTATCATCTGTGGTGTTAATGTTGTCAATAGATTTGCACCCTGCTGAATGCAATATTCAGCAATCTACTGAAACATGGAAACCTCCTTTAGATGTGGGTGATCTGAGCGAAGGAGGAATCTCCAGAGTGAGCTGGTTCTTCGAATGATAAATCCTATTCTAAATAACCTCTGAGGAAAGGGATAAAAAGGTGACTAAAAACTAAAACCTATTGCTAACATATGACTTTCAAAACCTGATAATGATTCAATCATGATTCTGATCTCTTCCTCACAAACAACTTTCAGAAAAACACAATATTTCACAACTTCTCATGAACAATTGATACATGAATAATTTGCATTAAAACTTGACTTGAAGCACAACATGCAACTTGTATCCTGAACTTTCTGCATTAAGAATCACAGTCTAAGGACATAACAAGGACTCTGTAAACAGAAATCACAAGATAAAATCAAACTGAAACTGTAAATGAACACGTAAATGAGAAGTAGGAATGTTGTCTTTATTAAACTGAAGGAGAATGCCATAATCTGAAACTAAGTACAAAACATGTTCACAAACTCAAGATGTGTATGAGCAGGAACTGCACAAATTGAACTGCTGAGAAGGAGAGCTAAAAAGACTAAGTCTTTTGAAAGGCACAACTCTCAAGAAACCCTAATCCGAGCTCAGAAGAAGCTCAAGGAAAAAAGGCTTCAAACTGTCTCAAAAAACTGCCTAAAAGCAGAAAAAAGCACACTGCTTTTATGATGAACCTGTCAAGCCTCTAAAAATAGGCTGAATTTGCTTTAAAAGCTCAAAAAACACCTTATCTCTCCAAGATAGGTCTCAAATCCGACCAAGAGGAAAAGTCAACAATAATCTACTAAAAATAGCAAGAAATCATAAAACAATTTATAGGATATTGCTTTACGATTCTGCTTTACAAGATGCAGATTCTCACAATTTATCTATTTTTTGCAATTAAAGATTAAAATCTTTTGCAAAAAAGAAAAGCTTCTTATCTCTCCATTACAATAATTTGATTTTCTCACAAAATCATAAAATATATTACATAATTATCTTCTTCTCATCAAAATTCCCCAATGATTTCTCTAAAATCAACTAAAAACATAGAACCCTAAATAGATCATTAACCTTTTAATGAGAAAGCAAACCCTAAGTGATAAAGCATTCACTATTCACCCCTATTACTTCTCATAAAACAACAACCATAATCCATATTCAAGTATTCATAATCCACTAAGGAAAAGAATAAGTCTTAAAGACTTAACCTTTGACCTAACAAAAGAAATTTGGCCCCCTTTCAAATATCAACATTCAGACTTAGATTAAAAAATGATGCAAAGCCAAAGTCATTCGAATTTCTCCATGTGTTCGGACCGAATATTCCAAATCATCATAAGGTCGAATTAGGGTTTTGATCAAAAAAAAGTCAAACCCTAATGATCACTTCATTTCGCACTCTCCAGCTTGAAAGAAAAGAGCTCTGCCAGTTGACATGTCGCTGCCATGATTGAGTTGAACTCGAGCTCGTGTGCCTTGAGAATCTTCACTACACTCTTCTGATAGTTGAACCTCTAGTGGGTAAGCTTTGTTTTGCAATATCATAGCTTTTTTTTGCTTCATTTTGGAATATCAAAAGACCCTAAGGCCGCGGCTTGTCATGCTTCTTTCTGACCTCTCTTTGCACTTCTTGTGACTTCGGCCTGCTTGGTCATTCTCCTACGAGCTTGGGTTTCATTTGAAGCTCCATTTCCGCTATGAGAGCTCGACTGTCATCCAAAAGCTCAAACTCCTATTACCTTGAAAGAATTTGCGGAGGTCTTGGCCACGGCTTGAGTACTCTCCCACGGACATGTATTGGTAAGCCACCACTCAGCTAGATACTTCATTCTTCAGTGACTAAAAGAACTTCTCCTTTCCTATGAGTTTCTGGCCATGTTCAAGCCGCATAAGATGTGATTCATAGAAAGCTTTGTTTAATAGATTTTGGGCTCGACCCAGAACAAAAAATTCATCTTTATGTCTTTCTGAAGATAAATCCGCTTGTGGGCATCCTGGGAATTTGAGAAAAACTATATTTTCTTGCTTCTGATGCTCAACCCACCTCAGGAAACTTGCATTTTTGTATTCTCTTGCTATCTCATGTAGAATATTCACATGGGTTGTCATGATTATTGCTTTTTTTGTACTTTAAATGTAACCCTGAAAATGGGTATTTGAGATTCAAAACTGCAAAGCTATTTGTATGATTTTGTTCATATGGGCTCGACCCAAAACAACCAATGGCTTATTTCAAACTCCTGAAACAAAGGAAAGACTTGGATGTTTGTATATTCATTTTTATCTCCTTGGCATTCTGCACTTCATGAAAAGAATGTATCTCCATTGCATCATTGCTAAAAACCATCACATGGCCACAATTGTATAGAATTTGAATAAAACTAACCAAACACCCAGCTGGAAACAAGGAAAATAGACATTTGTTTGAAACCCCAACGTGGGTATTTCCTGTGTGTTTTTTTAACTACCTCAAAAATGAAAACTCATGGTGAAAATAACAAAAATCTGTGTGTTTATCTGCACTTAGTTTACTGACCCATATTAATCGGTGCTCCATTTTGACATTTCTGTAGCTCTCCTTGGTAGCTATATAAAATCTGAGCTTGATTTATGATTGTTTCCCTTTGACGTTGAATCTATCTTTGATTGAAATTGTAGACTACTTATTTAATGCATCAATGCTCATTCTGAAAATTTCCTCTAGGTATTAAAAATCTTGTCAAAACTGTGCAATACCTATAACTTTGCAGATGTATTAGAATAATTCCCACTATGTAAACTTGCACCATGAGGCATTAAAAAACTATAGAAACCTTGAGCATGCTTTTGTGTTTGTCCATAGTGAAGAGAAGGACCTCTTAATGTATACTGTACCCGTGCATACTCTCCATACGCACAATAGTGTCTTTTTGATTTTCCTCAACCTTAACACAGCAACTTTTTCCTTCTGCTTCGTACAGATTTAGATTGAAACATTGCAACACTATACACATCTGATTTTAAAAGATTCCTCTTGTGACTGTTTATACTTCAGGCATCATTGACATGCCATGTTCGAACTCTCATGCTTTCATAACCTGATTTTGACAACTCTGTTCATGTGTACTTTGCTTGACACTTGTAACTCATTGAAGACAATTTGAATGCACATCATACTTGATTGATGTCTCCCACTAAACATTGATACATGATCCTGTTTGAAGCACCATCCCAACCAAAGTGAACTGGTTGTCCTTGTTGTAGCTTTTCATTAACTAGTATTATGTATTCAAATATTGTATCATTGATGTTTTCCATTTAAATATAAACTAAAACCTCTGCCATATGTCTCTTTATGAAGAAAAGAACCATAAGTTCATGAATGCTGGAATTATATACTATATTTGTATTGCTTAATATTGACTTCATGTTGCTTCCCTTTGCACTCAGAACTATTCTCCTTTTGAATTCTTTGATCTTACCATACAACAACATTTTCCTTTTGTTCCTGGACTTTATGTAGAGATTCCAAAGTGAAACATAGTAATTTTATTGTGGACTACACTTTTCCTTACCTCTTCCATGCATGATTAACACCTTCGAGACACCTTACTATGCTTGCTCTTTCCTCATTATTCTGGAATGACCACCTCTGATTGCATCCCCTAATGTTGCACTGCATTTCTAGTCAAGCTGAAATTGATAGTTCATTTATCACTTGAATGCCTGATTTGTGTTTCGTACTCAACTATAACATGGTACTCTTCATGCATTTTTATGTTCCACTTGTCAAACTGCTCTCAAAATCTGCTCTCTTTCATGATGAAAATCAAAACAAAACTCTTTATTAAGGCATAATGTATTCATGTTCACTATCCTTGACTGTGAAAATAATGAATATTTGATGAACTGAAGCTTGCATGACATATATGATTATGATCAACAAGTGACACAAATTATGAATTATTCAGCAATATCTGATGTAAATGTACTCAACTGAATTCATTTAATGAACTAAACTCACTGTTCACCTGTAGCCTTTAGAAAGTATAACCTGATCATTATGAATGCACAGTTGGTTTAGTTTCTCGATGGATAACTATGCTTTTAATCCTTCAATTGTATTTCATTTCACTTGATGAATATGATGATGTATTTTTTAAAATCAGCCCATTTAATGAATAGGGCAGCATGTCGAGCTCTACCCTTGTGGGAGCCCATTTTCCTCCACATGCTTGGTCTTCGAATAATGTTCAGCTTCGTGATTTTACCTATACCTGCACAAGGAAGCAAACAATGTTAGCATAAAAAATAGAATATGATGATCATGATATTGTTGTTTCTCCTTCAGCTCATTTCTTCCATACTTGATTGATTGTTTCAATGCATGATTAATAGTAGGTTGTACTATTGTGGGTGCCTCATATAGGTTACATCATAATCAGAGCCACTGACACCCTTCTTTTCTCTTATAGGTCGATGGAGCTCGCGAAGACAAGAGTGCACCATCATCGTCAACCATCGGCCAAAACAAGCAATGATGATTATGTTGTTTACTTATGTGATTTCTTTTTTGTATCTTTAATAGTATAGTGTGTTATTAGTTACGCACTGTGAAAGTTACATCCATAGCTTGTGTGGATATTTGATTTCCATTCTTGCCTTTCATTTGAAAATAAAATGCATTTAAATGCAATGTTGTAGTATCTGATTCTTGAAATCAAATGAAGCCTTGTAAAATATGAGTTTTTTCATGAAATAAAAGAAAGCATCTAAAGCGCTATTTTGCTCATTTGCTCAATTTTGTATTTCTGTCATTTCTGGAACATCTGAATGGCATTCCAAAAACTCTATTTCTTCTTTAGCATGTATAACTGTTACTCAATGAATAATGATAATAATGTGAAACAACATTTGAACTTAAACTGCAATTCCACCTTATGACATATAACATTCAGCCAACTCTACCAATTGAGCTGAGGCAAAAAATTGGTAACAATTAATTCAATGATAATGCTTCCCTACAAGTCGACACATTGTCAAGTAGCAGGATTGTAGGCTCCAGCTACAGTGAGTATTAACTCTGGACATTGGAAAAATAAAGGGAAGAGGGCAACATGTTCCAAACTAGACTGAACAATCCTCTTCATTCTTCCTGTGACATCTTCACTAAATGTCTCTTCATACAACTCTTCATAATTGAAAGGGCCCAAGTTTGTATCTATATTATCGGCCCAATCTGAGTCCACCTTACTAGTAGTGATGGTAGGACTTTGATGCTTATACCTCAGAGTATATGGGAGTTGTTCCACCTTGATCTTCTTAGGCATAGCTCCTTTCCTTGAAATTTCTACAGGTTGGTTTCTTTGAGAAGCCTCTTTTGATGCTCCTGACATCTCTTATTTCTCGAAATGCCAACAAGGAAATGTTGAAACTTGATAAATCTACTCATCAGCGCGCCTCTTCAATCAAATAGTGCTCCTCTCAAAGTTATCCTGGCTTTGGTTTGCTAAAACAACTTAGATAACAAAGATAATGAGCCAGTTAACCTTGATTAAGGTTTTAAAATCATTTTGCACGTGTGAGGAGGCTACAATTAATTCAATAAATGTGGTAGGTTGGGAGTGGAGCAAACAATGTAAATGAATAGTCAAATCGTGTGGAAACCAAAGGCAAGGCGACCAGGACCCGGATCCGGAACAAAACAAGAAACCTTTAACAAGTCTCTTATCCAGCTCCAAACCTGGTCTCGGTCCCACAGAAATAACAGACAACAAAGGGAAACAAGGGCAGAATTGAGACCAAAGCTAGAACTAGAACTTTTGCAAAGTTCCAAGTTTTTTTTTGATTCCGGTTCCACTCCTGACAAAGGAAAAAAATTGAGACAAGGAAAACAAAAATTATGGGAAGCAAGACCAAAACAAAAATTGGACCCGATCCAAACACCAACGGAAACAAAAACACAAAGCAAGCGAGTGGGAGTAGGATCAAAACAAAAACTGAATCTGGAAATTTTATAAAGTTCCAAGTTCTGTTCCAATTCTAGTCCTACTTCCGCTCAGGAAAAAACAAAACACAAGGAAAACAGGAAAGGACACAAGGGAGAAACAAACCCAAGAGCACAAGACCAACCAAAAGATAGTGAAATGAACAAGGAGGAAGGGCAGGACCGGAACCAGGACTGAATCCAGACTTGGAACCTTACAAAAGTTCTAAGTTGAGTTTCCATTCTGACTCCGCTTCCGCTAGACCAGAAGAAATAAGGAATTAGGAGAAAAACAAACAACTCCTAAGACCCAAAAAAAACACCAAGGAAAGAACAAAAACAAGGGGGGCCTATTTTGATCCAAAACAAAATGGGGTGGTTATGCAAGGCATAACAAATGGTGACTCGGTTGGGAAAATGGTTTACCCATTTTCAAGATACTGAAGAATTCAATTACCCAAAACCTCTGGTTTATGAATCATGCTAACTTAAGAAGGATCAGATACATTGAGTAAGGTTGAGTTGGAATCTCAAATGTATATCAACATGAACTACTTTGAATTTGAGTGTGTGCATATATGGTGCATCTTTCTTCATAAAAACTTTCTCCACCCTTGAACAACTACACCTAAGATCCAAGCTACATAGGTTGAGTCCTATAACTATCTTGCAATGAAATCCTAGGCATTGCTCTGCTGCCAGTTAGGCATTAATAGCCCCGACGAAGATATCTCTAGTTCTCTCAAAGCATTGCTCTACTTCCAGACAAGCGTCCATAGCCCTGATAGAGATACTTGAATCACCCATTTGATATTGAGTTTTCCTTTTTCAATGGTTCTCTTTTCTCTCTCTTTTTTTTTATAGGCTTTAGTTGTGGGAATTTTTTTATTAAATTTTCTCAATACTTAGATACGATTGATCTGAAATGTGGGTTGAGAACTATAGTGGACCTTATGAAAGTTTTGGGAATCAGATTTTTCACTTGAATAAGAGATACAATCACCCAAAGATAAATAGGCACTTTACATAGGCAAATGTTTTATCTATTTTGTGACATACTTCAATCATAGTTCATTAGATTATTTACAATATACCTTATTTTTAATAACTTTTCAAACCAATGTTAAAATAGTCATAAGACATAGGTTTAGAACAAAAAATTTCAACAGATATACCTGAAAATACCTAAATCAATTTCTCTTCCTAGTGCCTACAACATACTTTGAATAACAACCCCTTCATTTCAAAATGGACAGAAATGAAGGTCCCTAAAGACCAAGACAAAAATAGAAACAACAAAAAGAAACAAAAGAAAAAAATACCAAATAAGCAAACAAACAAAACACCCAAAACAAAAGAACAACTAATTACATATAATACAACGAGTCAGAAAATTAGACCCTCATGGGCCAAAATAGTACTTGAGAAACTGACCATTGACAGGAAATGGAATAGGTTCTCCTGTTAAGGTGCTCAAGCAAAAATCATTCTCACCCAAAATCTCAACTATCTGATACAGACCCAGCCAAAGTCTTTCAAACTTCTGGTGGTCCCCCTTTTTCTCCTTAGCTTTATCTCATAGCAACACAAGATTTGATATCCTAAAGGCCTTTATTTTGGCCCTCTTTTGAAACCAACGTTTGATGACAACTTGATGTTTAGAGAACTATTGTTGAGCAACGTTTCTTTGTTCTTCCATGTTTAGTAGACTAGTTAGTCTAACCTCTATCTGATCACCCTTTAAATAAAATTCCTACATAAACCTGAGGACAAGTATCTGCAAATGTATTGGAAAGACTGGATCTTGGCTGTAGACTAACTTAAAAGGTGAATTTCCTAGGGTGGCTTTAATATGAGTTCAATCTTCCCATAAGGCAGATCTCAGCTAGGTATGCTAGTCCCTAGGGTTGTTTTCTAGCAATTTTTTAATCACTTCCAATAGGTTCTTGTTGGTAGACTCAGCTACTCCATTTCCTTGAGGGTAGTAATTAGACGAATACTTCAAAATAATTTTATATTTGTAGGCCCATTGAATGAACTCAGCAGAAGATAAAGTAGGCCCATTGTCACAAGCTAAGGAAAATGGTACTCCAAACTTGGTTATGATGCTTTCATTGAGAAACCTGATGACCACATCTGTGATGCTATTTTTGCAAGGCTGAGCCTCAATCCAATGCGTGCAGTAGTCAGTTGCTATCAAGATGAATTTATGACCTATAGAAGTGTTTGGATTAATAACCACTACGAAATCTAGTGCCCATTAGGCGAATGGTCTTACCTCGTACACTAGTTGTAAAGGCATTGTTGGATTACGTTCCTTGGATGCAGAGGTCTGGCATGTGTGCATGTCATGACATGTTGGTGTGCATCTCAGAATACGTGGGGCCAATTGTATCTTGATCTGAGAACTTGATGGGCCAAGGAATTAGTAGATCCATGCCCTATGCCATGTCTACCATGAAACTCAGCAATAGCATGTTTGGCTTCTTGCTAATTCAAACAACGCAGGTAAACTCCTTCAAAATTTCTTCAGTATAAGGATCCTCCTTTAAGCATATAATGAGCACTCTTCATCCTCAATTCTCTCCTTTGAGTAGCATTCATCCCCTCTGGGCATCTATTATTAAGGAGGAAGAAGATCATATATGTGTACCAAGGATCCTTTGTGAATGATTGCACTATGTACTGTTGGCAAGTGATACTCTTGTCAACATCCGCGATAGCCTTAGATAAGCCCTTTCCTCATACGAGCTTCCTTGGATGGATTTCTAAATAAAATTCCTGTAAAATGGGCATCCATTTCCCTCTTCTCTCCCCCAATTCACTCTGCATAAGGAGAGACTTCATAGCTGAATCAAGAACTATGATGACGACTTGACTTCGAAGGATGCAATGCCTAAACTTTTTTACTACTCGCACTAGTGTGAAGGCCTACTTTTCAAGGGGTGGATACCTGAATTTTTCATTTTTGAATGGGGAGCTCATGAAAGCAATAGGCCTTTCATCTCCCTTGCCTCTTCGTTGTGTTAAAACAACCGGACATGAATGATCAGATGCAAAATAATAGATATAGAAGGGCTTTAAATAATCTGGGTTGGTCAAGACTAGTGCCTCAGATATTGACTGTGTAATATGCACAAAAGAAAATTTAGCCTCGTTACTCTATTCTATTTTTGCATCTTTTCTCATCATTTCGTTAAGAGGTTTGATATTTTTTGCAAACCCTGTTATAAATTTTCTCACAAAATTGATCCTTTCAAAGAAAGATATCATCTCCTTTTTGCTTCCTGGTATTGTTAGTTTTAAGATGGCTTCAACTCTGTCAGGGTCTATGGATATCCCCTTTTTCGATATTACATGGCCTAAAATTTTCCCTTCAGAAACTCCAAACACACATTTTTTTGGATTCAGAGACACACCATAGCTTATACATCTTTTAAGGACTTTTGCTAAATCAACAACATGGTCCTTTTTGTTCTTAGAGAAGATAGTTAAGTCATCTACATAAATAATGATAACTTACCTATTAAATACTTGAATGCCATGTCCATTGCACATTGAAAGGTAGCTCAAACATTGATAAGGATGAATGACATCCTCTAATAGGAAAATGTCCCCCACTTGGCAGTGAAGGCAGTTTTCATTTTGTCCTCATGACTGACAAGCACTTGATTATACCCAGAATAGCCATCCAAGAATGATATCATCTGGGATCCATTAACAATTTTTAATACATCATCAAGAGAAGGAAGTGGATAATTTTCCTTCTCTGAGGCTTTATTTAGGTTCCTGAAATCAATGCACAATCTGATCTCACCATTTTTCTTGCACACTGGAACCAAGTTTGCAACCCAGGTGGAATGTCGTACTGGGAAGATTATTCTTGCATACAACACCTTTTGCACTTCCTTTTGAATTAATGGCTTGATCAAAGCATTCACTGGGTGTTGCTTTTGACAAAAGGGCTTTGCTTCTAGCTTCAAAGGTATGGTATGTGTGATCACCAAAGTGTCAAAGGTCTTTAAATATTCATAACCCCAAGCAATTGCTACAATATCTTCTTTCAACACATTAATTATTTTATCTATGATTTCCTCAGGGCAGGTTTTTCCTATATAGACATTCCTTTCTGGACCTGAATTAGCCAAATTTACAAATTCATACTTCCCTCCATCACTTTGTGTTGGCACCCTTTCATGAGCTTGATGGTCAGAGTCAAATATTCTTCCCAAAGCTACCATCCCCTTGGGGATGATATTGCTTTTCAAGTTGAGTATTCCTTCTATATCACAATTCTCAGGATCCCAATCTCCCCGATCTCTTTCTGACTCATCAATTATTTGTCCCTCGAAAACATCAAAACTTGCTAGGAAGTATATGTTGGTCATCATCGAAGACCTAAAAATTCTGGATATTATCCAGGATGGCTGGGATTGAGACTAGTTCAACTGAAAATATTTTCAACTTGGAGTCATGCATAGGCTCCAAAGTGCTAGAAGTAATGGAAAGGGCATCTGCAATCTGATTGTCTTCTCTAGGGATCAAAGTGATTCCAAAAGTGTCAAAATCCTCAATTAGATTCCAAACTCTGTTTCTATATGCAACCAATATTTTGTTGTGACAAGTATATTGGATGCGGACTTGCTTAACAATAAGTTTAGAACCTCCCATAACCATGAGAGATGTGACCTTTTGATGATAAAACATTAGTCCTTGAGCAAGTGCTTCATATTTTGCCATGTTGTTTGTGTAGCCAAGCTGCAAACTAGATGAAAAATACGTCTTCCCTTTCGGGTTGGTTAATTCAATTCCCGCTCCACTTCCTGATTTAGACTTAGAGCCATCAAGTTTGAGACTCCATAGTTGGTCTAGAGCTGGGATTCCTTTCTTATTTGGGATTATAGGTGGTGGGTTGCTAGAAGTGTGTGGCGGCTTAGACTGGTGCTGGCTATCAAGATTTAAAGGTAGCTGCAAACAAGGTTTATCAAAAGATTCCCCTATATTCAAAACCTATTTAGGAACTAATTCCTAAACCTTTTCTTGGATCATATCACAATTTAGTATATTTTTCATCAATTCCTTAGGCATTGGAAGGGTATCCAGAGTAGGTTTGTTAGAAAAAGATTAAGATTCCTCAGTATTTCTTTGGAGGTCAGAGTATAGAACTTGGGTCTGCTCAAGCTGAGAAGGACCTTCTTCTTGAGTGGGGTTAGTTCTTGTCAATATGGTGACATCCCTAGCTTCAAATGAAAATTGATTGGTGGGTACTTGAGGTTGTCATTCACAAGCTTCCTCATCCTGGAAGACATGGTTTAACATATCTACACAAGGTTGGCATGTCAACTTGGAATGATTCTAATAATGAATCCTACACCAATTAGGAAGCAACAAACTCCACAGATCTGTCTCTTCTCCCAGGACCAGCCTATCTTGTTGCAACTTTTTGATTAGAACTTGTTGGTTAACCATAGTCATTGGGTCACTATTTTCTAAAGGTAATGCATCATCAAAATTGAGTATCGAGAAGGTCATGATCTCCTCCCTCTTGTAAAATCCTATCTCAATTTCGAAGTAAGCTACCTCGTTAGGAGAATCATATTCAGTGATCATGTGTTTGAGCCTAGGCTCACTCTCAATCCTGATTTGTGATGCTACCCCTTTCTAGGGTAGCCACATATGTGAGAATTCCAAGGAAAGATATCCCTTAATGACTTTCATTAGGTCTCTACTTAGAAGCATACCATATGTTTATGGGTTATCAGCCACTTGGATATCCATGAAGTTTGGATCCTTGGGTCAAATCCAACCTACACATGAATATTTTTCAGTTCTCCTACCACATTGACTTCAATTTTATCCAACTGAATGACCTTTTTGTTAGTCTGAAGTGGATTCAAACCTAACTTTCTACAAATTGAGAAGGGAATGACATTACTTGATGCACCAGAATCCAATAGGCAGTTGTACAGATTCTTTCCAAAAATTCTTAAACTTAAAAGGAAAGGTGGGGTGCTCGTCTTACCTTTAGAGAGGGTTGCATTCATCTCATTTATTGGAGTGACCTTATCTTTTCCTTTTGACTGATCTACCTCCTCCAGGGCCTTCAACACAATTTATTTTTGGGTAGGGCACCATTTCATAATGTCAAAGAAAGACAATGAAGTATTTTACCTCTACATCTCTGCAATGAAATCAAACTCTGAATCATTCCTTACCTGATACTTAGGAAAAATAGGTGGGTTACCTTTATTTTGAGATTCAGATGACCCCTTTGGTGGTGGCGGATTGTTGTTTGCATTCTGATTCAGTGGGACCATGGTGTTAGGAGGGGAAAATGTAGTAAACGGGCCCTTATTTTGATTTCTTCAGAAATGACCTCCCTTGGTTTGGAAGGCCTAGGCATTGTATATGTCTTCCACTGGTTCATTCTCTTCCTAGTTGGGTAATGGAAGTTCTTCATCAAAGATGTCATAAGCCATGGCAGTATCTGTGGATCCACTAGACTTGTTGGGAGTACCTTGTAATGGAGCATCAACCTATGCTATCTTGACCATCTTCTCCAGTTCTGGGAAGTTTACCTTAGAATGAGCTATAGTGTCATGCAGCCTACACCAATTCATCATAGAGTTGAGATCTGACACATTTGCAGTGTGTGGCTTGTCATCACTCGCCTGATAATTATGGGAAACTCCCCCATTATTTGGTCTAGTATTCCATTGTCTATTGTTATTAGACCTTTGGTTATATCCCTTATTCTAATTTTGGTAATTTTTGTTAGGGGAATTCTGGCTTTGGAAGTTCCTTTGATTCTAATTGGTGTTTTGATTCTAATTGGAGTTTTGGTTGGAGTAACCACCCTGATTAGAATACCCTCCCTAATTTTGGTAACTTTGTTTTTGGTTCTAAGGGGGGTTGTGTCTATGTTGGGCCATATCATTAGACATATGAGATAGTCTTCTTGAGAGTTTCCATTTCATTAGTCAATTGAACAGTTCGGTCACTTTTTGTAGTCTTCACAACAGATGGCTAATTAACAAGATTTGACCCTCTAGCTTGATTATGGTAGTTTTGTGATTGCTGAGAGGAGTCCTGAGCACCATTAGTGAAGAATGGTAGGGGTGGTGAGGTTTTTAACTCAGACATGGGTCTGTATTGGGAATAAGACATCCCTAGGACTGTATTGAACAAAGGAGTTGGATTAGGCATTTGATATCCTATGGGAGGAAGAACTCCTAAACTCCCCGATTGTAAGCTTATCTATTGTTGCAATTTGATGGCTAGGTGATAAACCTTAGAAAAAGAATCAATTTCAGTGGCATCATATGTCCTCTACAAGAACAGGCCAATCAAAGGATCCACAACCCTTAAATATGCCAAAATGGCAATATTCTTAGCAACCAAGTAAGGATCCTGTGGCCTTTGGTACATTCTTTGGAATCTTGTGTTGAATAATGGCAATGGTTCATGGGGTTCTTTTCTTATGGTAGCAAATTGGTGATACAAAATGGTAGGGTCTACATAGACCCGAAACTAATTAATAAAGGAATTTTCTAAGTCTATCCAACTCAGAATAGACCCTTGGGGAAAATTTAAATACCAGTTGTAAACCATGTCACCCAAAGAGTAGGGGAATAACCTACACATAACATCATGGTGAGCTACTTGAGCCCAAGTACAAGCATCCTTAAATTCTTGTATGTGCTCTTCAGCACTCCTTGATTCTCCATGCATATATTCGGGACAAAATCTCTCTGGATTCTTGGGAAGATCATGCATACCCCCAGGGATAGTCCCTAGTGGAGAGGGGTTATTTATGAAGAAATCTAGGGGTGGTGGTGGTGGGACTGGTTGAGTCGGTGGTCAAATAGGTGGATTTGGTGGAAAGCCAGGTGGAGTAAGTGGTGGTGACAATGGTGGGATTAAAACCCTATGGGCTTGGGGTTTGTATCTGACAGGGGTTTGGAGTTCAACCAATGGTTGTGGATTCTAAGAAAATTTAAGAACTCTTTCAAAACTTTCTAGTGAGAAAGACCCAATTCAAGCCAATTTGTTCCTCAGGCCCTCCTTTTACCGCCAGATCTATTGATGGTCAAAACAACACAACAACATTAAACAAGATATCTCTATCCTATTTATATTGAAAAAGAAATATAACATAAAGTAATCTAACTCCCAAGGTCCTGGTAGTTGGTTCTCAACTGTGATATTGTTACTTAATGGCCAGTGTAACTGTAATATTCAAGGGGCCTTTGTCGGTAATAAGGAACACAAATTGCATCAGATCAATTAACCTATGTTGCGGGGGTGTAAATAAATGGAAAAAGATAAATCAGGGCTTTAGAACAACAAAATATGAATAAAACTTCTTAACATCTAGACATGCACCTTAACAACGAGTGTTTCTTTATCCAACCAAAACCATAACATGATGCAATTCATAGAATAATCTACACCACTACATGCATTCATAGTGCTAATTCAACAGTCATAACCATTCACCAAAAAAACACTTCAAGATTAAAACAAATCACTCACTCATTGCTAAAATCAGATCAAATAGGCATAAAAGCAATTCCATTCACAGATAACTTATGAAATAATCTTAAAATCCGGTTTCCCCTCTTGATTTGCATCAAATAGAAAACATTTAGGCACAACTCACTGGCATACGGATTGATTATGATTCATTAACCTTATCAAAGAGGTCCAAACTTGACAATAACATGTAAACTATATAAAATTGTAAAAAGTATCCAAGTTCAACTAAACTTTTAAAGTATCTTGCTAAAACTTATGAAATCCTCAGACTATGATTCCTATCTGCTATCATATCAGGTGGCTAATCTTTCTTCAATCAACCGACCTTTACAAAATGAAGCCCAAGTTACATATAGGTATGTCATGCATAAGTTTCTCTCAATCAAAAACCCAGATCCACAAATCAACGAACCAAAACTGCATGAAGGAACTAGATTGGCCGATCTTCAGTTCAACAATTGATTTCCCTATTTTCCAAAATATGACGCCTAAGGAAGAAGGTAGAACTTGCAAATGAGAGATTTTAGATCAACTCATGTCAAAACCCTACAAAATAGGAGAGGAGAGGAAGTTGTCTATTAAAAAGAGAATGTTCTACTGCTAGCTCACTCATGTGTTACTTGGTCAAGGAGATACTCATCATAACTAGAGAATACTTGTTGAAGGATGTCCAGATCAAGCCCATCTAACCAATTGTCCTCAAACTTGATTCTCTTCAACTCGGCTGAGGTGAATTCTTGTATATCTTTCAATTTGATTAATTCCCTCCTAGCATCTTTTACTTATTTGATATCCATGAGCCTATCCAACAACAAGTCTTCTCCATCATCTTCTTTTTTCATCACCTACTCAAATCTACTGCTCCACTTCTCCTTCAACTTATCCAAAGGAAGACCTTCTTTGACCGAGATGTCCACATTGCCTAGAATAGCAACCACTACCTCCAATTCATCAATTTGTTCATTCAAGTCTTTACTAGCTTCTTGAACTTCATTCTTATGCTCATAGATGAAATTGGATCTAAATCGGAATGTGTTCAAGGTCTTCTCAACAAAATCTACATTATCTTCCTCAAGAATTGATTGCTCTAGGAGAGTTGGCTTGGGCACCTTGCTTATGTCCTTTAGTTTCTTAACATGTTCTCTATATTCTTAAACTTGTTTTTCCAAGACCTCAACATGTTGATTCATCTCCTCTACCAACTCAAGTGCTCCTTCATGAACTTTAAAACTATTAGCCAACACTTCACCAACTTCTTGATTGAGCCTATCAATCCATCGATCAAGCATCCACATCTTACTCCTCATCTGCACTAAGTCATCAGTCTCTTTCTTGCTTAGTAGGATTGGGGTCTCTGGAGCAACAACTTGTTGAGAAACAGGAGTGGAGACATCCTTCAAGAATTTTTGCAATTGATCCAATTGAGCTTTAAGTTCATCCTTCCTTTGCTTATCTTTGATCATTCTAGATTTGGTGGAGGATGTTGCAATATCAATGAGATTCATCTGTTGTTTCCTTGTAGGTCTCCCCAAATTGACAGTGCCCAATTGGTAATCAGTTATTTGCATGTCTTCTCTATCCTTATCCACCACTGGAATTGCACATTCAGCAACAATTTCTCCTGCATCCGTGAGCCTGGTGGAATGAAGAACTCTAGCCTTCTTCTTGGTTCTTTCCTTCTCAATCTCCTTCATCATCTCATCCCAATTGAGAGGCTGAGGTTGAACTATCTAAATTTTCTGAAGATCAAGTTTTAACCATGTAGGAGCAATAGGAGTAGTGACCACTTGTGTTGAAGAAGAGGCAGCAGTGGCAGAAGATAATGGTTGCAATGTGGTGTTTCTAGGTTGAGAATCAACCTCTTGCAAATTTTATCGTTCTCTTTGTGCATCTTCTTGTGCAAGTATCTCAGCTTCTTCTTTATCCTTTTTCTCTTGCAACCTTTTAGCTTCCAACTCCTTTTTCATATGTTCTTCTTCCAATCTCTTTTCCTCATACATCTGGTCTCTCTATTTTTCAAGCTCCTTGACCTTGTCCCATGCCTCTTTAGACTTTTGTTCATGCAGAGCAAGTTCTTTAGCCTCTTTTTCTCTTTGTAGGTGTTCTTCATCTTCCTTCTTTCTATGGGCTTCCTCAACAGCCCTGAATTTAGCCTCAAGGGCTTCTCCTTGTCTTCTCTATCTAGCTTTTTCCTCCTCTAGATCATGGATCTTTTGCAGCATGGCCAATTTATCTCTCTCCTCTTTAGCTTTGAATTCCTACTCTCTTTGTTGTTGTTTCTTAGCTAGTTCATCAGCCTTGGCTTTAGCCTCCAATTCTTGTTGTTTGATCAATGCATCAACTTGTGCCTTGGCATTTGCTTCTCTCTTAGCATCCTCAAACAATGTCCATTGATCCTCTTTTATCAAAACATGCTCAGTTCTTGCATCCTTAGTTACATCAAGATATGCAACCACATGAGTCTCCCTATCAAATGGGGTAGTATTAGAATCTATCTCAATGTCATGAATCTCAATTTCAGGCTCCTCCTTCAAGGATTCAACTTCTTTGTGAAGGGTTCCCATAGGCATCTCTTCACTTGGTTGCTCTGTGATAAGAGGTTGAGTTGATTTTTATCCTTGAGCAGTTGTTGAGGCACCATATTCTATTGTGGCCTCTTCTCCATGTGCCTCAAGAAGATCCTGAGCAGGGATTTCAATCTCCTCTCCAAAATTATGAGGGAAAAACTCTAAGGGCTCCTTAGGAGCCATTCTTCTTTTTGTCCTTTTATACCCTTGAGTGGTGCCTGCAACCTTTCTTTTCTTGGAGTTCTGAGACTCTGGCTCCTTGATTCTCATGACAACCCATTGGATGCTCCTATCCAATACCAGCCTTGCAATCTATTTTATATCTATGGACTCCTCCACATTCCAATCTATTGGATCTAAGTCCTTGGTGCCTACATTTTCAGCATCATATTGGGGATCCAAAGTTACCCCATCATCTGACAATGTCTCGGGAATGTCCTCCTTTACCCCATACTCAACTATGAGTGATATTTCATAGTTTATTCTCCTCAAATCATAATCATCTTGTAGGTCCATCCAAAAGTCTTCCATCAGATTGAAGTGTTTATCAAAAACAGTAGGAAGTAAGGCCTGCATCTTTTGTTTAGGATCAAAATGCTCCCTAGAGGTGTATAAACCCAACTTTAAATGAATTAATTCATCACAAATTATCTTAGCTACCACATTGTGTGCACAACTATACTCACCCAACTTCATGGTGAATTTGTGGCAACCAATCTTGTGCTTATTGGAAAATTTGACACTGATTGTTATAGCTTGATAGATGAACTCCATCAAGACAATCTTGTTGTTGCAACACCTTGGGAGTAGATGAGGGTGACCATCAAAACTAGCTAGCCTGAAATAATTAAATTTGGGGTATTGGATATACCAATGTCCTCACTCTGCAATAAAGGCCATAGCATCATTAACCCTTCTATCATGTGACTCAAAAGTCTATAAGGTGAGTTGATCATAGTGATCCCACACCATTTTCTATCCTTGGGCTTCTCCCAATATGCTCACTACATCTAGGAATGATGCCCCTTCTGGATGTTGCATATATCACATATGAGGTCATAAAGAAACTCTTGGTTTCTCTCACTCTAAGCATTTGGTTATGTATGCACTCTGACACAATCATAGGCCAATAAAATTGTTTCCTGCCATCTAGGATAGTCTGAATGAATGGAAACATCCATTCCTTGAACTGAGAGGCATCTCTCTTCACAAACACTCTAGAGAGCATCACTATTATATCCCCAATCTCCTTGTAGAAATCCGCCATTTTAGGCTGGTCAGGAAGCTTAGCTAGGGACTTTTTCTCAACTCTCATCTAGTTCTTGTTCATATGAGTTTTGTTGGTTTCCTTCTTGTTACTATAAATATGTAGTGCCTCTGCTTCATTGATTTTCCTGGGATTTTGTGGAGTAGGTGCATTGAACATAAACCTGATCATTTGTGGTGTTAAGTTAATGATAATGTTTCCCTGCAAGTCCACACATTGTCAGGTAGCAGGATTGTAGGCTCCAGCTGCAGTGAGTATTAACTCTAGACATTAGACAGATAAAAGGAAGAGGGCAACATGTGCCAAACTAGGCTAAACAATCCTCTTTTTTCTTCTTGTGACATCTTCACTAAATGTCTCTTCATACAACTCTTCATAATTGAAGGAGCCCAAGTTTGTATCTATAATATCGGCCCAATCTGAGTCCACATTGCTAGCAGTGATGGTAGGACTTTGATGCTTATACCTTAGAGTACATGGGAGTTTTTCCACCTTGATCTTCTTAGGCTTAGCTCCTTGCCTTGAACTTTTTGCAGGTTGGCTTCTTTGAGAAGCCTCTTCTGATGCTCCTGACATCTCTTATTTCTCGAAATGCCAACAAGGAAAGGTTGAAACTTGATAAATCTTCTCACCAATGTGCCTCCACAATCAAATCATCCTCCTCTCAAATTTATCCTAGCTCTGGTTCACTAAAAAAAAATTTATAACAAAGATAATGAGCCAATTAACCTTGATTAAGGTTTTAAAATCATCTTGCGTGTGTGAGGAGGCTGCAATAATTCAATAAATGTGGTAGGTTAGGGTTGAGGAAAACAACATAAACAAAAATTCAACTCATGTGGAAACCAAAGGAAAGGCATATGCGGACCCGGATCTAGAACAAAACAAGAAACCTTTAACAAGTCTCTTATCCAACTTCGAACCTGGTTCTGGTCCCGCGGTAAGAACATAAAACAAAGGGAAACGGGGGCAAAATCGGGACCAAAACTGGAACTAGAACTTTTGCAAAGTTCCAAGTTTGCTTCTGATTCTGGTTCCACTCCTGAGAAAGGAAAAAAACCAAGACAAGGACAATAGAAATGGCAAGAAGTAGGACCAGAACAAAAATCAGACCCGGCCCAAACACCAATGGAAACAACAACACAAAGCAAGCAAGCGGGAGTGGGATCGGAATGAAAACCGATTCGTGAAATTTTATAAAGTTCCAAGTTTGGTTCTAATTATGGTTTTGCTTCTGCTCAGGGAAAAACAAAACACAAGGAAAACAAGAAACAACACAAGGGAGAAACATACTCAAGAGCGCAAGACCAACCAAAAGACAACGAAAAGAACAAGGAAGAAGGGCAGGACCAGAACTGAGACCGAATCTGGACTTGGAACCTTACAAAATTTCTAAGTCTAGTTTCCATTCTGACTCCACTTCCACCATACCAAAAGAAACAAGGACTTAGGAGAAAAACAATCAACTCCTAAGACTTGAACAAAACAAAAACAAGGGGGACCCATTTTTATCCAAAACAAAATGGGGTGGTTATGCAAGGCATAACATGTTGTTTTGTCACCTTTTTCTTCAACAACTCAAAACTCTTTTGTGCTCCTAATGTCCACTTGAATTCCTTCCAGTCACACCTCATTGTCTCTATCATAGGTGTGCAAATACTACTAATTTTTTTGATGAAATTCTGGTAAAAAGTTTCTAGTCCATGAAATGATCTTACTTCTCCAACATTCACAGGTGTAGGCCATTCAACTATTGCTCTAACCTTCTCAAGGTCCATCTTCAATCCTTCCACATATATCACAAATCCCAAATACACTAGTTATTCCTTCATGAAACTACACTTCTTGATGTTTATCAACAACTTATCTTCTCTTAGCCTCTAAAATACTTGTCTGATATGCTCCAAATTTTCTTCCTTATTCTTATTGAAAAATCAGAATATCATCTAGATAAACAATGACAAACTTATCCAAGAATTTCTTCAATACTTCGTTCATCAACCTCATAAATGTACTAGGTGTATTAGTTAATCCAAATGGCATGACCAACCACTCATACAACCCCTCATTTATCTTGAAAGTAGTCTTCCATTCATCTCCTTCCCTGATCATGATATGATCGTATCCACTCTTTAGATCTATCTTGGTAAAATACTTTGCTCCACTCAGACTATCCATGATATCATCCATTCTAGGCAATGGGAATCCATACTTCACTATGATTTTATTGATATCTCTTTAATCTATACACATCCTCCATTCTCCATATTTCTTAGTTGCAAGTACAGTTGGTACCACACATGGGCTCATACTCTCTCTGATCAATCCCTTCTTCAGTAGTTCATGTATCTGTCTATTTAGCTCCACATTCTCTCCTAGTGTCATTTGGTGTGTAGCTTTGTTTGGAAAACTAGCTCCTAGAATAAGATCTATATGATGAACGATGCTCCAGATTCGTGGTAATCCATTAGGTACATTTTTTGATACAAGATCTTGGTACTCTGTTATTAGTTCAGTGACTTCCTTCTCTAGTGATTCTTCTCTTGTGATTCTCTTTGCATCTAGGGATCCACACTTCCTTGGAATCAAAGCAAAACACATGTTCTCATGTCTCAATACATCCAGAAATTTCCTTCCATCTACCAAATTGATTCCAGTTGCTCCACATACTTCACTTTCAAGTTCATCTTCCAAAGGTGTCAAGGTGATTCTCTTCCCATTGGACATTATGGTATAGGTATTCTTTCTCCCATCATGTATAGCTTTCTTATCATACTACCAAGGTCTACCCAACAACATATGACATAGATCCATCAGCATGATATCACACAACACTTCATCATGGTATGATCCTATTTTGAATTTCACTAGACATTGCTCACTTACTATTATCTTGTCCTCATCTTGAATCTAGGCTATCCTATAAGGTTTCAAATGTTTTCTCCTTTCCATATTCAACTTTGTCACCATTTCCTCTGAAACTAGATTATTCATGCTACCACTATCAATGATAACTTTGCAACACTTACCTCCTGCTTTGCATCTAGTTCGGAACAAAATTTTCCTCTGTGGTGCTTCCTTAGGTACTTCTTTCTCCTGGAATAGTGCTCTCCTCATGAAAAATGATTCTCCCTTCTTAGGACTTCCTCCAGAACTTGGTGATTTCACTAGTTCTTCCTCCGCATATCCAATTGTTGCATGATTTTCATTCTTCTTGCTTTCTTGGCGACACTCAAATGCTCTATTTCCTTCTCCACATTTAAAATAGGTTCCTCTAAAAGTTATCTTGGCATACCCTTTCTCATCTCTCTGGTATCCATCATTGTGGTAAGAATTATAGCCTCCTTTTTTGTGGTGGTAAGAATTTGTCATCTCTCCCTTTGTGGCATGAATTGGAATCCTTCTCTTCCTTACGGTATGAATATTTGTCTTTGTTTTTGCTCCGCATATGGTTTCTCTCCTCTAAAATGTGACCTCTGAAATCTACCTCATCTTCCTCTCTGCCTTTGTTCATGTATTTTTTTTAGCTTATCCTCCACATTTAATGCAAACTGATATGCTTCCTCTACTAAATTCATCCTCACCAGACTCAACTCTTCCTAAATGTTCATCCTCATCCCATTGATATATCTTGCCACTTTCTCCTTGCTTGCTTCACTATGTCCAATCCTGATGATGATCTTATGAAATTCCTCAATGTATTATTTCACAATATTCTCCTTCTGTCTCGGGTTTTGCAATCTCTTCAGCAGCTCCAACTCATAGTCTGCAGGTATAAATTGGTTCTTCAATTTTGTCACAATTCTATCCCATTTCACAATCTTCTCTTTACCTTTTTTGTTTCTCTCCAATTGAACTTTCTTCCACCATATTGCAGCATGTCCTTTCAATTTAGTCTTCGCAAATCTCACTCTCTCTGGATCTTCAATTTTGTCATATTCAAAGTATTATTCAATGTCATTTATCCAATCAATCAACTCCTTCAAATTTAGGTTACCAGTATAGTTCAAAATCTCCATTCTAGGTCACTTTCCTATTTTCAAAATAGCCTTAAACATCTTTATCTAATATGATTCTTCTTCTTTTGAGGTTTCTTCCACTCGATCTGCAACTTGAACTTCATCATCATCACTTTCATCGTTAGGTCTAGGGTTTAAGACCTTTCTTCTATCTTCTTCAACGACATCCAATCTCACCTTCATTGTTCACATCATTTCCATCATTTTATCCATCTTTCTATCAACATTAACAATAGTATGAATTCTCCAAGGCAACATCTCTTCCTAGGATCCGGTGCAACTGCCTCAGGTTAGCAATCTAGCTATAAGGTCACAACTGCCTCACAATCGGTGATTTGTTGACAAACACAAGTATTCTATCTCAAGTCGGCGATCTGTCCACACAAAGATCTTATGGAATTCCTTACTCAACTTCACAAACTTGCTCTGGTGCAATTGCCTCAATTCGGTGATCTTTCCACCTTCTCTCTCCCAAAGTTCGCAAACTCACTCTGATACCACTTGGTGCATTCAAGGATGGAGGGTCCAGAAATAGGACTTTCCAACCTTACATCAAGAGTAAACTCAATGAATCAGATTAAAAATCACACATGGAAATATAGAGAATGATCAATTATTCACTAGCAACATGCCCTGCCTTTCGACTTACAAAATTATAGAATGATATGGTGTTAAAGCCTAGAAATACAATGTGGTTCAAATCCATTATCTATTACTTCTATCTATATCCTTCTACTTGATTCCCTAATGCAACTACATGATGCCTATATATATCAATTCCTAGCTCTAGAAAAGGTCTATGTCGGCCTCAAGAGGTCTCAAACCCCCTAAGTTGATGAAATTTGTGAAGGTCAGCCAAAACATATGATTTTCTTTCGATCCTCAGACAAACATGATGCGGATTAGAAAAAAGGTTCCTCAATGAATGTGCCTCCTTATGAAATGGTCTCCTGAGCTCCACAAGTCACAGAATGGGTCCGCACACTTGAAAAGCTAAGACTAGTCAATGAATGCTCTCTATCCAAATACACTTGATATTCCACTAGTGATAACTTCATACTGGAATCTCCAAAACACTTGAATTCGGGATATGATGTGGATGTTGCAATGAATATCATATATCCTACTCCGTGAGCTCTGATGTTACAATGCGGTATCAAACATTAAGAATGGGTCTGATAGATAACTACTAAAATGCAAGTATACATGAATGTAGATATTTTTGGTTGATGGAAGATTGCTTGAAACCTAGGATGCTCCTACATCAACTCCAATCAATGGTCACAATGGGTTGAGTCTAAATGTGATTAATGAAAATTGGATCCAACAAATCGGATTCATCATCCTCTATACCTTGGATATCCCAATATAATATGAATGTGATAATTTGTCTCAGATTTAACCTCATCCAACTTCTTCTTTGTACTTCATATTCATTTG
Organism: Sequoia sempervirens; assembly: GCA_007258455.2. Lineage (NCBI taxonomy): Eukaryota > Viridiplantae > Streptophyta > Pinopsida > Cupressales > Cupressaceae > Sequoia > Sequoia sempervirens. The sequence continues at coordinate 315,098,315 of VDFB02105785.1, read as the reverse complement.
CATAATCAACCTGGTAATCTTCTAAGTTTGGAATTCAATTGAAACCAAGACCCAACAATAGATTGGCGAGTTGATTAGTTTTGATAACCCTATCGGGGATCGATAGAGGTTTCAAAACCTATATACAATTCTAAAATATTAGCTTCATCATGCAATCTCCATCATGTTGCTTCCCAAAAAAGACATGCAGCTGAAGATCGTCTATTATCGAAGGAAAGCATGGTTTCGACAACCTCGTCGAAGACCGACATAGGTTTTGAAACATACATAAAGTTTTGAAATCACTTTAACTTTATTTTCCCTTTACTGACATTTGCTAAGGTGGTGCTTCAAGAAATTCCTCAATCCCCAATGTAATTCTAAGAACTTACATAGGATCGAATACAGAGGTGTACCTTAGACTTAAATTTAAAACATCAAATAAAAACAAGGTTGTGACAACCTAAATGGGGCCTAACACAATTTTGAAAACCATGGTAAATAATGACACTTTTAACTAAGGAAAAATTTACATGGGTGAACATGGTTTTAGAAGGCAACAAGAACCATTATAACAATTGGCTCTAACTGGGGATCAAGGTTGGAAAGGATATGAAAGAACCCATACGAAATGATGAGTACCTTATAAATTAGGCTATAGAGTCAATACCCACAAGATAAAATAAAAAGAAATACCAAGAAACCCTTAGAATAACATGAGCAAGAAAGAAACTAGACTAAAACAAGAAAAAAAACTCCTAAACTAATACTTTACAAAGTGACTCATATTGATACTCACATTTGGTATAGCTTGAGATATTTCCCATTGTAAGGAATGGGAAATTGAGTACCATCTAGATAAGATAATTTGAAGGTTTTTGGACTACACTTTTGAGTTATCTTAAAATGGACCTTCCAAAGAGAGTCAAACTTCTTGTGTGCACCTTTGGGTTCTCTTCTCTTGTCTACAACAATAATAAATCTCCAATCATGAAATTCCTGGGCCAAGCTTTTATGTCAAAAATCTTCTTCACCCTGACCGAATGCATAGTGATTCTATCAACCATGTCATCTCTCTATTCCTCAATCTTGGTGAGATACATGATCCTCTTTTCCAGAGAATTCTAAAATTCTCGATCTTCAATAGCAGTTTACAATTTAATGGTTCACAAATCTAGAGGTAGGGGTAAAACGCTACCTATTCCATACACCAATTCAAATGGAGACATTCCTATAGCATTTTTTGCTGTGATCCTATCAACCCATAATGCCTCATACACCTTCTTGTGCTACTTATTTTAGTTTTCATCAACTAGCTTCCTCATGATAGTGACAAGGTTCTTGTTGCTAGATTATTCATGTATGTTCCCTTGGGGGTAATAGTTTGCAAAATGAGATAAGGTAATTCCATGTTCATAAAAAAAAAGATATCTCACTAGATTAGAAACTAGTGGCATTATCAATCACCAATTTACGTGGCATCACAAATCTCACCAAAATTTTTTCTTTTATAAAGTCACATGCCACTTTTGAAGTTGTACACTTTACTAGAACAGATTCTACCCATTTAGTGAAATGGTGTAGGAGCACCTACACCTCAACCTCCATTTTGGATTCTTTGATGGTGAATAGGTTAGAAAGATTATTTTTGAGTCTTTTGAGTTTTTTTAATCTTTAATAAGGTCTGATAAGACCATTGGATAGGTTCTAGGTTGATTTTTTGAGTTTTGGAGTTAAAATGTGAAAATATTGCAATCTTGCACTAAATGTAGTCATGTAGCCTTGAGAAGGAAAAATCCTAAATTTGCACATTTATATGCAATATTGGATTCATGATGTTGTAATAAGGCTATTTTAAATCCTTTTGAGTGGTTTTTGAGGTCATAGGTGTTAGGATTGCAAAATTGCTTCAAAGGTGCAATGTTGTCATAATATAAATGGTTATAATCACATCATTAAAGTTGTAAACACCTTATCAACGGCTCCTTTATTCAAAAAACAGTTAAAGGCCATTGGGGAGGATGGGAACATGTTTATAAAGCCTCCATGGGGTCGAGGAATAAGATTTGATGAAGTTTTGAAGCATTAAATATAATAGAAAAACTCTATTTTTCTATTTTTTTCAGAATTTTTCATTGTTCCCATGTTTTGTACGGTCTGGTAAATTATTTTACGGGCTCCCAATTGGCATGGTTTGAAAGAGGGAAGAGTCTACTTTCTTTTGGTGGTGATTTGGCTCGTTTTCATCAAGTATTGAGTAAGTTACATCAATTTTAGTGAAAGTGGGTCTGAAACCTTGCAAGACAAGGGTTTGGTCACCAAAATGGATGTAATTCCCATTTCCACCATGGGAAAAATCTGAAACTTGGTGGATTGGTATATTTAGTACTCCTTTACATGCTTAAATTTATTTCATATTGAAAAATGGAGGTTTGCAAAAGTTATGTGATGCCCTAGGTCTGGTTTTTGCTTTGTACAATCTAAAATGTGATCATTTGAATACATTATTTGTTGTTTTCTGAGTACTTGAGGAAATAGAATGGATGAAAATAATGGAATAGGTCTTGGGGAACCTTTTGGAGTCTTTTAAAGGCATTAGGGTTGTTGGGGTGTGCTTGACAAGTTGAAATCTTCCTTGTACAAGCCTAGTTAAGCCTTGTTTATGGCTTGTAAATCAATCTTTTAATACATTTGTTTTGGGTGTTTGATCCTGTGCTTTTGGGAACTTGTGGGGGATGGTGTTAGGATTCTAAAACCATGTTTTATTTTCTGTTTAATTCCTTTAATCAGTTTTTTATTTTTACTTTCCTATTGGTGAATGTTGTAAAGTTGCATGGGCTTGTTTGGAAGCGATGGGAGAGTGAGTGTTTTTGTGTGCAAAATCTGTTTGTATGATCATGATTTGTCATGTTGGGAGTATTGAAATCATCCCCAAGTCCTATAGTGATTTCTGGATGAGAGAATCATGTTGGTGATGGAATAGTGAAAAGATGTGTGCACATAGAGTGTTTGAGAGAAATTTTTGAGAAAAGGTGTTGCTTCCCCTGCCACTCTGCATCATAAAATAATCCATGGTATTAAGGATGTGAGTATACCCAATACTAGATTGAGGTCTTATAGGTCATATGAAGTCTAGAAGAGCCCATTGCTGAAATGGTTCTTCTATTACTACTAGTCTTAAAGGAAGTGTTGCTAACTGAGGTCTCCAAATATTTTTTTTGCATTTATCACATTTTTCTACCTAGTAATACACATTTAAACATCTCAGGCTAGTAATGAAAATGCCTCAATATTTTGAAAGCATTCATAGAGGTAGAGAAGTTTCCTCCAAATGCTTCATTATGTAATGTTTCCAACAACTTTTTGTTGATCCTTATCTACACACTTTAAGAATGTACCATTTAATACCCTTTTATACAAAGTATCTTCCAAAATCACATATTTAGCAGCTTTCAATTTGAGGTTTCTCTTTTCTTTGAAGACAAATGAATTGGGAATTCTCCATATGTGAGGTAGTAGGAACCATTAGATAACCACACATCTTTAAGACTGACAAACAACACCATAGGGAGGTCCTTCTCTTCTTCTGGTTGGTTTTCTACTATCAGTTTGCACAAACCTTTTCCCTTGATTAATTTGGTGGGTTTAATATCTAGATCATATTCTTTCACTTTGGATATCCATCCACCTCTCCTATTACAACTGATATCCTATTGAGTAAGGACACTCTTGATTGAAGGGTCAAGTACATAAACCACAGAATGAGAGTACAATATATAAAAGTGAAACTACTTGACTACTTTTACCACCACAAAGGCATGTTTCTCGATCTATGAATTTTATTTAGGGGAACACTCATAAAATAAATGGGTGCTTGAATTCCTTGATTATTGGTTTTCAAGAGAATAGATGACATCATGTGCTCATATGCATAACAATAAATGATGAAATATTTATTGAAATAAAAATATACTAACACTGGTGCATGAGTTATTTCCTTCCTTAATATCTTTGAAAGCTTGTTTCCTAGATTCATTCCACCTAAAACTTGGTTTTTCCTTCATCATGTCTTTGTTTTTTAATCTAAAAAAAATTGGTAAAACTTCCTTTAAAAATTGACTTACCCAAAAAAATATTTAACCCCTATTCGATTGGAAGGAAAATTTAGTTGCAAAATAGCTTTAACCCTTTTAGGATCAATCCTAATACCTTCCTTTGAACAATATGTCCCACAATTTTCCCTTTAGTAACCCTAAAAATTGACTTCTTAGGATTCAAAGAGATGCCATTTTCTTTACATATCTATAGAACTATTTCTAAATCTCTAAAGTAATTCTACCTTTTCTTGGAAAACATAGTTAAGTCATCCAAATAAATAAAAATTATCTTATTTTTGAGATCACCAAAATAGAGATCCACAACTCTTTGAAAAGTAGCACCAACATTGATCAAACCAAAGGGCATGTAGTTATAAGCCAAAGTTCCTCATGGGCTGGTGAATGCAGTCTTATGTTGATCTTCCTTTGCAAGACTGATCTGGTTGTACCTCGAAAAACCATCAAGCATTGACATCATTTTTATCCTGCTACTATTTGAAGAACATGATCCATCTTAGGTAACATATAGTTGTCCTTCAAATATTCTTGATTAAGATTCCTAAAATCAACATAGATTCTAATCTCCCCATTTTTCTTTTAGAAAAAAACTATGTTAGCAATCCAAGTTGAGTGATGAATAGGATATATTATTCTAGCTTTGAACATTTTATCAATCTCTCTGAAGATCACATCAGCTACTTTGGGGTTATATGTCCTTTTCTTCTTTCTAAAAGGTATTAGAGTTTCTAATAAACTTAATAAAACCAAGATCACTTGCAAAACCTATGATTATCCTTCTACAAGGAGAAAATAAGACATGCAAGAGAAATTTGCATAATAATGATACAAATACTATATTGGGAATGATGAATTACATGAGATAATGTGCTTTTGTAGAGCAAGATGAAAACCCTAAAAGGAAAACCTAATTAGGACCTAAGTAAACTTAATAAAGTGTAATTAAATATTTAATTACACCAACACCCATTTTAAGTGAAAATTAGGGAGAATAAGAAACATGCAAATAATGCAAGGATGGATGCATGAAATCATGAATGGGTCTCATATACTAGGACATGTTAGGTACCCATGTAAATATGTAATGCAAAATAAATATCTCAAAAGCGAAATAAAGGAGAAAACCTCATGGGAAAAACTCCTCTCCAAAAAGAGATGAAAGCATGCAATCAAGTGATAAAAGATGGAGGAATCCATGATACCCCCAAGTACACCATCTAATGTAGATACATTAAAATTCCCCCCATAAGAGGGAAATATATGATGAAAGAATCTGGAAGCTATGTGTATCTCAATGTTGATGCCAAACTGTATACTAAAACTGATCCATATGAACAAGTGCCATGGAGATTCATGAACATTAGATATAAAATAAATGGCCTTCAAACTGAGATGTGCCCCAATGTGAATCAGATGCAAGATTCGGGATAATTAACCCTAGGCTCTCAATCTAAGACATGAATTGATGTGAACTAAAAATGTTTCAATTCATGAGAAAGATGTGGCCAAAGAAACTACATTCAATCCAGATACAACTCAGGTGAATTTTCATCAAGATGGAGATGGGATCATAGTGTGTGTGTCATGTGACTACACTCTAATCCAATTATTATGTATGCAACCCCCTATAATATAACTTTATTGAAATTCATTTATTACAATACTCTAAAACGATAAAAGGAGAATATGCAACACGTGCAAAAATCAATGAGAAAATGTAAACATAAAGCATGAAAAAAGGAAATATTGCATACACAAATTGATGTTCACATCTTCCTCCATGAATTTGGCTTGAGTTAAGATCTATGCAGAGGATTGAATCATCTTTTCAATGTCGCTTGAATCATGAAAATCTGATATGCTAGTCAAAATTTATGACCTCCTAAGTGTAAACAACTTGATCTGACTTTAGAGGCTTGCAAAATTAATCAAGAGAAAAATATGGAAAAATGGACTACATATCTAGAACAAGCTCTTAACCATCTTTTTGACGATATAAAGCTTTTGAAAATTGGAGATCATATGCCCATATGAATTTTTGAAAAATAGGGTAAATTTTGCAACTGATAACTAGTAGACATGACCCTTCTGATTTGATTTCTAAATTTTTTGTTCATTGCATACAAAAAATAATAGATACCTATATAATATTTTGATTCTTCCAACAAAACCTAGAAAGAATATTTGAATCCAAAAAGTAGAACATGCAATTTTAAAAAAAAATAAACTTCACCTATAGGGAAAAAAACTATGTTGGGTTATTTTGACAACTATTTTCGCAATATCTGATCACTATTTGTAAAATTTGGCACATACCTAGATGGTATTTTATGATTTTGAATAAAACCCAAAAATCATTTTTCTCAAAAATACACTAAGAAAAAGTTATTGGTTGTTCTATACTCAATGGTGATGCTCATTTTGTCCGAGGAAATCTCTTAGTCGAATTTTTCCCAGATCTGAGAAGGGGCTTGCAGATCAAGGCTCTAATACCTTATTAGAGTTTCCAATAAACTCAATAAAACCAAGATCACCTGCAAAATGTATGACTAACCTTCTACAAGGAGAAAATAAGACATGTAAGAGCAATTTGCACAATAATGATGCAAATAATATATTTGGAATGATGAATTACATGAGATAAATTTCTTTTATAGAGCAAGATGAAAAACCCTAAAAGGAAAGCCTAATTAGGACCTAACTTAATAAAGTTTAATTAAATATTTAATTACACCAACAAAAGGGGCCATACCCTATTTAAGTGGTATATGGTGTTGGAACTTCCCATCCATGGAATTCTTCAAGTCATCATAACACCATGCAAAAAGCTCCTTATATTTAACGAATAGTGCAATTAATTTCTCCTTTTCTTTAGGTATGCAACACTTCCCTATTTAAACCATCTTGGGAGATTCAGTACTTCCAATGTTTACTACTTTGTATTATCTTGAGCTATTGATAGATTCACTAAGTTTTCTTTTTATTACCCTATCATGACGATCAAATAAGTCTTCTAAAGACACCAAACCTTTGCGATTTTTGTTTCCCTTCAACTGGAAAATCCCATCTTCTATATCCTGCACATCATATGGACATAACTCCTTAGATTCATCAACACTACCTTCAAAGAAAGAATGGGAAAGCATCTCAATGTGTTCTAGGAAATCTTAAATTTGTTTGTCATTTTCAAACACTTGCTAATGTTTGACATTTCCAGGGACACTTGGTCTATAAATCATTTCAATCTTGTATGAGTCTTATTTGAAGTCTTGATGGGGTAACAATAAAGAAGCGGACACAACCAAAGAATCAGATCTGGAATTCAATTCCCTATGTATTTCCTCGATGGAGAAAGTATCAAAATTCTCAATACAATCCCACACTTTATTCCGATAATACCTTAGCCTTTTACTTTTTACTATGAAAATCTTATGCACTTGTTTGACTATCAGTTCAGCATCACCCAAAACTTGCAACATTTTGATCCCCTTTTCTTTTGCTACTAATAACCCTACCAACAAAGCTTCATACTTTGTGGTGTTGTCAGTATTCCCAAATTCTAAGTTATATGAAAAAGGAAAGGTCTCACTAGTAGGGGAAATTAGGACCACACCTCCACCTAATTCAGAGTTGGAGCAACTTCCATCAAATTCTAATGTCCAAATTTCAGAAGCTATATCTAGACCAATAATTTATACATATTTTTCTAGTTCAGATAAGAGCATATAATTCCCAAAATCCATTTCTTCAAACAAGATTTGTGACCTAGGATCCTCTGATTTTAATACTATACATTTATCCTTCAACTCTAGATTTAAATGTACCTTCTTATTTCCTACAAGAATGGAGGCAGGAGACCAATCCATTTGAATTTTTCCTCATAATTCATTATAAAAACTTATGCTCAAAATCATACCATAACTGGCGGGGATATCAATCATTATGATTGTTAACTTACTTCTTTTACCAAGATGAGTCGTAAGAGAAACCTAGGCATCTTTTATTTATCCCACCAGAGGGGCATGTTTGGATACCATGGAGTAACATTTCCCAAAGTTTTTTGTTAAGGATAATCCTAAGGCATGAGCCACCTTTACAAGCATCACATTATCAGAAGGACCAAAGTTAATAATGCAATTGCTTAACCTATATCCATTGGTGAACAAAGACACATGGAAAGGATTAAGTTCTCCTAGATTATTAGATGTGAGACCTTTATTGTTCAAAGACAAACTAGATGAGGGATCTTCAACATTAATCATTTGATTATCTAAATCCAAATGAGACTCAAAACTCCTAGATTTCAATTTCACTAGTCTATCCAATTCTTTAGGATTCATTTTTAAATATTTTTCCCATGAAATCTATATTTTCAAATTTTTACAAAAATATATTATATCAAAATAATTGACAAAATTTTCAATTGATGTCGAAGGATCATAAATTTTGTGAGTATTTTTTGAAACTTTTTGACATCCTTGAGAAGAGGTATCATTCTTAGATGAAGCATTATATTTGATTAAAGAAAACTTAGGAGTATTTTGTTTTCCTTTATGACATGCATTTTGTTTATTTCAAGTTAATTTTGCACATGCAGAATCATCTAAAGTAGTATAAATATGGCCACCTCTCTCGGAGTTAGATTCGTATTCAAGAAACCCAATGGTAGAGTCACCACATTGATTTGAAACATCCTCTTCATTAGTAATCTCCTCAATAAATTCCTTCATTTTTGTCATCTAGATAAATCTATTCATCTCTAGGAAATCTGCTCCATCATGAGCAGTAGTCAGATGAAATGTGCACATATTTTTCTTACCTCATCCTAGAGGCACTTCAATTGCCAATATTTGTTGAGCAGGGGGAGAGGCAGGGTTTTGTTATTTGGCTGTAGGTTCCCTTTTCTTGGTATGTCTTGATATGGTTGGGAACTTTTAGGCATTTTTCTTTTCAAGGAAATTATACCATTAGCTAGTCTTTGAATCATAGGATCTAATGAAGTTGAAGTTTGAGACTTACTTGAATGTAATTCTCTTTTCCATTTTCCAATTGTAATAAAATCATCTTCTAATTCAATTGCCATAGTTTGTGTCGCATCCAAATTAGCCACTTGTGCTCTTCTTAGATGAAAACTAATGTCTGGTGGTTGTGCATTAATCAAAATTATTTTTGATTCTCCAATGTAGGTCTTTTTTCATTATCAATCTTATTCACCAGTTTATTAAATTTAACTGCAAACTCCCTCATAGGTTCATGAAGCCTCTCTCTTGAGTTGATTCAATTGTGCAAGCAATGTATGCTCATCTTCTACACTTTTAAATCTATTCTCAAACTGAGTTCTCATGGCTTCCCATGTATTAATAGAGGTATTAGGTAGGTGATAGAGCCATTCTACATCAGCATCAGTGAGTGCATCCACAAATAACCTAACTACATCTTCATGTTGTACCCCAAGAACTCCACATGTGGCAAAGAAAGCATTTATGTGTTCATTGGTTGAAACTTTCCAATCCCCTTTAAATTTTGGAATATTCTTTTGGGAACCTTTAGGTAACTCATGCAACTGAACACCAAGGGAAAAAGGTCCTATGGCTCCCCCCATGGAACTAGAAATTGATGGTCCATATTTTGGGTAAAGTTAACAACTAGGGGAACTACAATACCGTGTAAGATAAGATCTTGGAAGGTGGGAGAACAATGTGTTTGTCTTGTTGGTGAAGAAAGCCTACTCATAGATATAATCCTTCTATTTGGATGTGCAAAAACAAAAAGGTTACCTTCTTGTAAAGCTTTAAGACTAGATCAATAATACCTCTCTTTCTTTCTCCTCTAGTACACCTTATGGAATCCAAAGTGATTGTAAACTAATATGCAAGGAAATAATATAGACCTAGTTCCATTTGATAATAGCTCTCAGGAGGAAAACTATTTTTTCTATAATCTCTACTTGTCCAAGACCTCATCTTCTGAAACTCAATTAACTCTATGGTATTCTTTTGCACTCCTCCTTACTCTCCAGGCCAAAGCATTTAACTGTGATAACACGTCTTCTTGCTTATCCTATATCTAATTCAAGCTAGTTGGAGTATGAGAAAGATAATATTATGGGATAAAATCATAATTACTCATGAAATAACCAAACAAGATTACATGAATAAGGAAAATTCAAAATTATCTCTATTCAATTCACCAACAGATTCACCAAAAATCTATTGGTTAATGGATTTGCACCTTTAATTTATGCTATAAATTTAGCCCTTTTCCCAAATAAGGTGCGATCAATCATCAATAGTTGAGATAATTATTTTTATGGGAAACAATAACTATCTAAATTTTTAAGAGGTACAACTCCATCTTTATATTTTCAATAAAACCTTGAAAGTACAAATATAAAATGACGTCTTTTCACTAGAAAGGAGAAGAGGCATGAATCTTCAACACTCAAAATATTTCAAACATTAAATGAAATGAGTATAAGAATTAATATAACTACTAGTACACATACCAACATAACATCCCATATGAGTGAAATCAAAGATCAATTCAATATAACACTAGACCTGAAATTAATCATCTAGATGAAATAATTATTCATTCACATAGAAATTATATAACTCCAAGAATTAATCAAATGCACAAATTCAAATAAAATTGGCTTTCATTCAAATGATATGTTAAACACATAAATGTAAAAGCTTTCAATTATATATATGCTATATCAAAATTGTGGTGTGTTGTTCAGAGAGATTTAAGTTCAAATTCAATACATAAAATACCAAGTGGGAATAACCACTTCTTTTAAAATAATTTCCCAATATTAAAGAAAGTTTTTGATTTCATAACATAAAGTTCATAAAAGATAACTAAAGCAAAAGAATCATTTTTGGGGTGGTCATTTGTTTGTCACTCCTTCGGCCAACTCGAATGTTGATGTGGCATTCCTAGCTTGGTAGGCATAGTAAGCCTTCAAGACAAGTGGCATATCTTCATGCTGAGGAATAATGACATTTCTAGCTCTAAGCTTCCAAAGAGGGTAAAAGCACAAACCTGTGTGACACTTTATAAAGGAATCGACCAACAACAAAAAAAATTCTAAAATTCAACCACATAAAAGTGGTCTTTATGCTTTGAATTTCAAAATGGTGTAAACTAATGAAATGTAGAAATTTTGATGAAGTTTATTCCTGTAAATTTTTTAATTTTTTTAAAAAATTATGAAATTATGTTTTTATTAATTTAAGGACAGATTTTGGAATGTTGAAAATTTCATAAAAGAGTGACTTCACGAGCCGTCAAGAAATAAATTGAAAAAAACTTCATTTCTCCCTAAATTTTTTTCTCCAAATAGGTAACTTCAATATCTTGTGCATGGAAAAATAAATAAATTTTGATGTATATTTTTCTCATAATAATGTTTTAAAGTCAAACATGTCAGAATTTGACAGTTTTCACGGACCATCAACTATTTTCATTTTTTTTAATCATTTTCAAAAAAAAATTATACCCTTTTGAAGAAGACTCCTCTTGTGCCCCATGTAAGTTTTAAATTTTTTTAATATTTTTTACTATTTTTTTTAATTTCTAATCAGCCTCTTTTTTAATTTTAACAACCTACTTGCATTATTTTAAAAATAAAATACATTAAAACTAATCAAAATATTTTAAAAATTATATATTTGGATTTACCACTCCAAGCTCTACAAAAGGGTATTTTTCTTTTTTGCATAAAAATCATTCTGAATGGAGAAATACTATGCCAAAGTTGAATATTTCAAAAAAATTTGAAAAAAGGTGAGTTGGTTGCTAAGTACGATGCCAACTAGACATGCTCAGCCGAGTATGTTTCGGTCGAGCATGTTTTGGCCGAAACATACTCGGATGAAAATTTCTTGATATTTCCAATCTATAAATACCAGATACACTCACTATTTTCATGTTTTTGGTCAGAAGTATTCAACCGAGTGGCTTTCGGTCATAACCTCTTCGGCCGAAAAGGTACCTGCCACGTTGGTGCCACATGGTTTTGGATGAAATCCACTTGGCCGAATATCTTCCAGCCGAAAATAGTCTGCTCAGAACTATTTATTTGGCCAAAATTGTGACACACTATTGTGCTTTTACCCAAGAGCCTTGTTTTCTTTTCCCACCTCAAGTTTTCCTATGTAAGTTCTGAACACACCAATCATCTCTTCTTCTTCTTTAACTACTTGTTTTTCTTTATCTTGTTGTGGGATATCTAGAGAATCTTTGACATATGTCCTTTATAGTAGACTCTTCTTCAGGGGCTCACCATCAATTCCACCCTATCCTTATGATGACACCTGATGTGTAGGAGACATTTTCACACCTGAGGATGAAGGAATTTGGTTGCTCTCTTCTTGAGGCTAAGTGTTTTGTGATTTTCGAGGAGTTTGTTTCTCTATGCTCTTCCTTACCACCCATTCTTATGTTCTTTTCAATACAACAATTTTTTTTGCTTCAATAGTTTCATTTTCCTTAATACTCCAATCAATGGACACAATGGGTTGTCTAAACATGATTAACAAAAATTGGATCCAACATATCAAATTCATCATCATCTATACCTTGGATATCCCAATCTAATTTGAATGTGATAATTTGTCTTAGAGTTAACCTCATCCAACTTCTTCTTTATACTTCATATTCATCCGCACAATCAACCCAATAATCTTATAAGTCTAGAATATGATTGAAACTAGGACCCAGCTGCAGATTATTTTTCATAGATTTTTTATTGTTGAAAGGAAATATTCTATCATAGAATTGCAATGTGTATTTAACAAGATCCCTCTTAATGTTGAGGGCATCAAACATGGAATTGTAAGAAAATTGGCCAAGCCTAATGGAAAAATGTACACCAACCTTCTTTCCTTCTTGGCATCGCTTGTTCACCTCAGCCATTTGTCTACATACCTCTATCAAAATAAATTTATCTTTTGAAAATTTAGGAAGTTTAAGTGGAAGACCATCAAAACCTCCAATTATAATATATGTAAATCTTTTAAATTGTATGAAATGACTTAGGTTTCAATTAGTTGTATAGCCTCAGGAGATATTCTCAAACCAATATCCCCTTGAATTTCCCTAACCATTCTCATAGTAAACATATCAATTACTCTCCTAAAATGATGATAACTCTTTTCTAATTGTAATTTTTTATAATAACCAAAGATTTGAACATCTTGACCTTGAATTGCATTTGGTCTCAAGCTAGGACAATATCTAGTACAAGCAATGGCATAAAGAAAATAAGAGGACATGTAAAAGAACCTGTTAATCAGGAAGTAAGTGATCATCGAATGCATCTGGTTGATTATTTGTGCCCAATCCAAATATTGCTCACCATGAATAATAATTTGCATAAAAATTGCATCCACTCTTCAAAGTCATGGGCTCTCTCACTTCCTTTCAATATGTGTAGGAGCATAATTATGTTAGAGATTTCATCAACAAAATGGTTTTTGTACATATTATTAGGAAGTTGAGATTTGCCTTCCTTCGGTGTAGTAAACCATTCGTGATAAATTATATTCCTATAATTTCCTTTCTTTTATGAAAAATGTATAGTAGGAAGAGGAAAAATCAAAATCTGCATACACTTCCCTATCTAGAATTTTTAAGCAAGAAGAAAAAGTTTCTCTTTAAATTTTCTCCACCAATTGGTTATCATTAGCTCTTACTTCCCTTGTCTGAGGGTCATAATGCTTTATACATTCCAAGGCCAAATCAAAGCACTAAAAAAACTATTGGGAATGCTACTGGTTACAACAACCCACTTTCAATTAACCTTTGGGTGATGGGTGACACATTCTCTTTCAATTCTATCTTAGAATTCTTTAAAATTCATGTGCCCTAATTTTGTATCCCAAATTTTTGGCATAGTGTTGGTTAAATTGAACAAATATTCATAGCCCTAATACTTGAATTTCATGGTGAAATAAAACCCTAAAATATATGCATACTTAATAGCCAAGAATGGAAGGATTTTCTTATGCAAGCATCATTTTCCTCAATTAGGGTATTATTGAATTATTCTCCAATAAATTGTAGCTCAACGAAGGAGTATCATACCTTTAAATTGTGCCCCAAGCTTTGGAAATTACCAGTTGTGAAAATTCTACAATTTCTCCTTGTTTGCCTCACGTAGAATTTTTCTCCAAATTCTTATTAAAATGAGCCCTTTGGATAGCTCAAGTCACCTATAAACATTTTTAATTAATGCTAGGGACTGGTATATAGCCATTAATGGTGCCCCTTAATCTTGGCGTGTGCGAGCTTTCCAATCTTTCATTTTTCCCTAACATCCTTTTGAAATTTTGAAAAAGGATAGCTAGTAAATATTTTTAGTGACTTGATTAGTTTGGATAACCCTTTCAAGGATCGAAAAAGGTTTTGAAACCTATGTACAGTTCTGAAATATCACCTTCGTCATTTAATCTCTATCATGTTGCTTCCCAAACAAGACAAGGAGTTGAAGATCATCTATCATCAAAGGAAAGCATGGTTTCGACAACCTCATCAAAGATCGATAGAGGTTTCAAAACCTACATAAAGTTATGAAATCACTTTAACTTCATTCTCCCTTTACCAAAATTTGCTAAGGTGGTGAGAAATGCCTTGGGCCCTAATGTAATTCTAAGAACTTACAAAGGACCAACTACAAAGGTGTACCTTAGACTTAACTTCAAAACATTGGACAAAAACAAGGTTGTGACAACCTAAGAGGGGCCCGACATGGTTTCAAAAACCATGGGAAAAAATGACACTTTTAACTAAGGTAAAATTTACATGAATTGACATGGTTTTAGGGGGTGACAATAACTGTGGTAACACCAAATAAATCATAATGCTACAAAGACAGTGCAATATTCAAAGGAATTCAAATCATAAAGATTCATTAAACACCCAATTTTTCCATAGACTAACCACATAAGGAAAACTTACAATCAATAAATTTCTAATAGTCTGAACACAAGATTGATCAAATACTCATGACATTCACATTTACTATAGAAATTCAACTAGTATTTGAGAAACCATGAAGTAAAATTTGAAATTTGTATTGCAAAAGCTTCATTAGCAAAAATAATTTCTCTTTTTTACAAAGAATAATACACTACCTTTTATAAGAGAAGGCACAAAATTCACTATGAAATTGAATGGCTAGGATTCATCACCAATGGTCCAAAATTATAAGCATAAAATATTTGGGCCTAGAATAATCCCAAGCATTTATCATCAACAAACTTCAAAAATAAATCACAATTTCAAAGACATAGTCCACCTTAAGAATAGCTTATAAAAAATATTACATTTTTGGATGGCATGATTTTTAATGTCCAAACATCCATTTTGAAAATTCAAAGTATTTGAAATATAAAATTGTCAAAAATAAAAAAGAACATGCTCCAACAATGAGATCAACCAACTTTGTCTTCAATATAAGATATGTCTTTTACAATTGTCTTGTCCTTATTAGCTTCTTCATACATGTAGTGCATATAAGTTGTCAAAATTTTATTTACCATGTCCATATTCAACTCCTTAAAAAATTTATGCCTAATTTTTTTGGTTTTGAAGATTGAGGAAAACTTCAAACTTTTTTTTCTTCTAGACATCCTTCTCATATATTTTGAGAAATTATTTTATCCTTTCCATTTTTCCATTGTATTTGAACTAAATCTATATGGTGGCTAGTCCAAATTTAAAAAATATGATCTAATTTAAAATTATCCTTTAATTCACTAACATATTTGACAGCTTTATTGGTATTAAAAATTGTCTTGTTAATTCCTCTAGCAATATAATAATTTTGTATTGGACATGTTGCCTAATTTTGCTTTCAACTCAATTAGGTAGAGCTAGAACAACATTTGCAACTAAAGATAAAAGGTACACATTAATTTTTGCTAAAGTTCCATTATATGCATAGAATTATTATCAAATGACCTTTCAGTTTTGTTATGCAAGTGTATACAAGAGAAAAGATTGCACAAGTTTTTCATAAAATGTTGTCATTTATTCATAATTACAAATATATGGTGTCCCACACAAGCCGTGGGAATGACTAATTCAATGCAATATAAAAGTAAACTATACACTTGAAAAAGAAGATCATATGAAAGGAACATGGATCCGTCATTGCCTGAATGACGAACCCCAAGGTTGAACTGCTGCATCTTCAGCTCCTCTCACTTGGTTGTTCCAAAAGTTGCTATGTTGCTCCAGAAATGCTTGGAAGAGATGGGAAAATTTGGTGTTAGAGCTCGAGATACCTACTCTCCTCATATACAACATCAACAAACATATAATTTACTCTCATATGGCATTAAATCAGTTTTGTAGTGATCACAAATATCAAGGAAAAGCATAAGATCATCATCAATTCCCATCAAATTTTGAGTTTCATTGTTTTATCTAACATGTTTGTTCAATGTGTAGGTATAGGTACATTTTTCATTGTTGGCTTATTTTGGATTTGACATCACAGCATGTGGAGTAAGATGGGCTCTCACAAGGGTTGAGCCCAACATGCTTCCCTCTTAGTTTTAAGAGGAATAAGAGTGTAAAATCATTATAATTGTCAACTTTGAGCAAGTACTCATCACCCATGATAGTGAGTTGATAGACATCACTATCATAAATGAAAGGTATTTACTCAATGAAACCATAATAATCAAGGAGCAGCATGTTAAGGTAGTAGTGATCTCAATTGATACAAATGCTTTCCTTGCACACAAGGACAAATTCAACAAGAAATGACAGTGTGAGCTTCCATGTATATCTCTAAGGAAGACTATAAGTCATTAGTTCAAGAAGAGGTGGATTCATCAATAGGGCACAACACTAGTATTGGGGTCTTTCAAGCAAGGAAATGATGTTAGAGATCAGTGTAGACCTACAGTCACAAGGGGACGGTAAAAGTCACATAGTAACACAGTCACAATCATGAGTGCCATACAATCCTAAGAGACAAAGGCATGCTAGAAGAAGGTTGTAGAGATGTTATGTTGTAGACAGAAAGATAAAGGTATGGGGAACAAATGGAGTTAGGACTATTAAGTGTTGATCAAGGCATAGATACCTACATCATGAAGACAGTCCAAGAGACCTACTCAAGTCATCTAAGCTTATCTATAAGGGTGAGGTTATCAAATATTTAAGGTTATTTCCTTCCTTAATCTTCAATCCTTTAAGGATATTTGAAGAGTTTAAGATAAACATATCATGGTATCTTTAAGAGGTGATGTTTAGAGAGTGCAAAAGTGATAGAGGTAGAGTTGTAGAACCAACATGAAGAACAAAATGAAAGATTAGTGTTCTTAAGATCCTGACATATCACTATGGTTGTAGGAGCCAACAAATTGGTTAAAAAGGAAAAGTTTATGTAGATAGAGGCTTACCCTACTTGGCCTCAACATAATTTTGTAGAGATAGTGCATGAATATTGGTGACAGGAAGTGCTTTGTCAAGAAATAGATGAGAATTGTCAAAACCTGACAGAGATAGAAATATGAAGGCATCAAACATGTAGAAGACATCAATAGGTATGATAGGAGTAGAATATAAGAGAATGTACAGTCATATGGAAAGACAATCTACCAAGGTAGTAGTCTTAGAATGAAAAAACCCAGATCATTTTTAAAGAGAAATGCAAGAAACTCTTGGCCAAACAAAAGGAAGAAACCCATAGCATTTGCAAAAGCCAAATACAAAAATGAAGTGAGGTTTTCATTTTCAACTTCAAAATATTAAAAATCCTGTACAAAGTCATGAATCAAAGTAGAGAATGATCAAGAAAACACAAGAAATTTCATCTTCTCTTTCAAATGAAAACAACATCTTATTCACAAACAATGATGGAAAATGCATTTTCTTTTGCAAATAAAGGCATACCATGCACAGGTCGAGCATGAGTTCTACATGTGATCTCCAAAGACCTCCATGAATGCCCTAGTTGAAACCCTTTGTTGGCGGCTAGAAGTATCTAGAGTATGCAAAGTGAGAATGAAATGAAATGAAGTGTGTGGTTGTGAGCTTCTTTAGGGTTCTTTTTCCCTAAATTGGTCGACAAAAAAATGATATTTTTTCCTTTGTTTTAAATATTTTTAACATGAATTAATTCCCCATGTTATGTGTTCAAATTATTTTTTTTAATCTTTTTCATAGTTTGCAAAGTCTAGTCAAATTTCCCCTTTGCATTGATTCCCAAAACATGGTTGAGTCAAATGCCTTTATTTTTGCACCAAATTTGAAATGTGAAAGAATTATTGAAGTGCTAAATTATAAATCACTTTGATAAATGTTATATAAGTGCAAAGCTAAAGAGGCGTTGTTTCAAGATATGGTCAAAGGGGGTAGTTTGAGGATTTAAGAGCAATGCCAAACATCTAGAAAGAGGTTTGGGAAGTTATCCAACAAGTAGAGGAGATATAGGAACTATTTTGACTCAGTTTTGGAGGGGTTTGGGAGCATCTAGAAGCATTTTTAAGTGTCTTTATGATAGGAGAGGTCAAGCCTTGACCTTTTCTTCATTTTAAAGCCTTTTTGGAGTCTTTTGAAGGGCTAAAAAATAGGCTTTATTGTTGTGCACGACCAAGGGAGTTTGAGATTCCTATCTTTGTGCAACTATTTGAAAAGCATAAATTAACTTCTTCAAAATTCATTTTTTAAGTTAGTTTTTTTCATTCTTGTGCTACATTGTAACTTTTTTGGAGGTTCTTTCAGTAGGAGACAACATTGTAACTCTTTTGCAAACATGTATAGTAGTATTACACCTTTAGAGATCAATAAAGTTAAGCAATTTTTCCTTCTAAAAATCCGTGTTATTGTGTGTGGTTAAATGATTGATGCAATTTTCTTGTGATACATGTGATCCTTGTTGTTGTGTCTAATTGTTAGCACCTTTTATGCAGAAGAAATGTGTATGTTTGCAGGTTGTAAGTTGCGTTGGAATGCAAGTAGTTCAAGTTGTAAAGAGTGTATTTATTCCTTCTAGGATTGTGAGTTTTATAATCTTCTTATGAAACACTAATGCAAAAGCATATAAGTCTTGGGTTGTGCATGTAGAATTTTTTTGTTGATTTAAATTGTGTAAAAGCAGCTATGCAGGTTTTAGGTAATCACATTTGGTGCATCACCCTTAGTCATAGGTTTTATTTTATGCAATATTTCTTACCCTTTTCCCAACAAGAAGTTAGTTTTAGGTGAGTACCATAAGATCCAGCTTACTTTGGAGGTTACCTTCCAAAATCTGAGCCCACAATTAGGGAAGCTTTCCAATGTTTCATCAGTAGGTTGAGTTTACTCAGCAAGGGTGCACTATTAGGATACAATAGTTTTTGGCATGCCCAGTGGGACTACAAACTAATTTTTAGTTCTTTTTATTCATCAATTCACTGCTATTTGGTGTGTACAACAGTTGATTTCTTCCTTTTGAGGTGTTTTAAATACATACCTGGCGACTCTAAAGCTCTAGATTAGTGGAAAATAGTGTAGAAAAACTTATGAAAAGGATACAAAAAAGAAGAAGTTCCATTCCTTTTGAATATTTGTAGTTGTCACCACCTAGGAGAAGTGGAAGAACAATAAAAAAAACTCTTGTTTCATCAAAAAAAGTTCAATCAATACCTCCTAGTTTCAGACCAGCAGTAACTAGTCCATCTATACCTTCAATTTCTATGTTTGTCAATCCAGTTTAGGCCAATCCAATGGCAAGACAGTTTGTATTTGTACCATTTAATGGGGGAAACCCATTAAACCTTGCTCAACATGATAACATCCCACTTGTATCCCTAAATTTTTTTCCTTCTTTTACAAGAGAAGATCAAATTACTCCCATTGAGCATATCAGGGATGTGGCATCACTATATGGAGTCCATCACAAC
Source organism: Sequoia sempervirens (assembly GCA_007258455.2). Taxonomy (NCBI): domain Eukaryota; kingdom Viridiplantae; phylum Streptophyta; class Pinopsida; order Cupressales; family Cupressaceae; genus Sequoia; species Sequoia sempervirens. Next base: position 315,078,313 of record VDFB02105785.1, on the reverse strand, counting down.
AACGAATAAAATGTTACGGTTAGGTTACTAGCTACTTTTCTAAAAGGGAAAGCTCTTTAGTGGTTTAGAGGATTGGCAGTTGGTCTATTACAACTTGGGATCAATTGGGAGATGCACTGAACAAATAGTTTGAAGAAAAGTCTAATCACTTGTCGCTAGTTGAACAAATGACTACAATCAAGAGAGCTGGACTCAAGAGAAAATGATGGACTTCAACTTCTATTTTCAAAAGACATGGAATAGAATTTTTGCCATGGTAAGACCTTATGTAGACCATGCTTTTCTTTATTATTTTAAGGCTCTTATCAGTGACATTTCTATTATGATGCAATCCATGGGAGGTACTTCTCTACCAGCTACATTTGATATTGCAGTGAGGGTTGAAAATAATCTTATCCAAGCAGGTAAGATAGCACCTAGACCACGTATGCCCATATTTCCCAAAATTCATCCTTCCATGCCTTTACAAATACCACCTTTGGCTCCTATACTCGCTATACATGCATTACCAACACCAAATAATCAGACTTATAGCCAAGAAAAGGCCACTTCTAATCTATCTTTTGAATTTCAATAGATAAAAGGCCTCCTACACAGCTTTGGTAATGAATTGGTGACCTTGAAAAGGTAGCAAAATCAAAATTACAGACCTTATCAAGCCCCATATCAGGCTCTTTATCAGGCTAATCAAGCTAATCAACCTAGTAGACCTCAATACCAAGCAAATCCTCAAGGTCCAAGGCAAGCACTAAACCCAAGGCCTTTTCAAGCATACAACCCAAATGTACCCAACTCATCTAAGGAGTTAGTTCCTGTCCAAAACAATCTTGCACAATACTATGAATGGTTTTTCCCTTGTAATCAACCCCATAACTAGTCCACTTGCTCAAATGGGGTGATTAACCAAGCCTTGATGGTGCAAAATGTGTCTAGTATACAACCAAATTTACCAAATGATGAGTCCTCATAGTAGTAGGAGCCTTCTCCAAGTGATACCACTCTCCTAAATTGGCAAGGAGAGGGGTTTTGTGGGGTTAATCAGGATGATTCCCCTATGGAAGCTAATACAATAGCCAAGAAGAGAGCTTTTGAGATTGGACAATCAACAAATAAACAGCCTTATCAAGATCCTAGAGAAGAAAAAGAAGTTTTTGGTCCATCTACCTCTCATGTACTTCAAAGAAATCTGCAAGGCACTACTAAAGAGTAGCTTGGGAATCACCCCCAACCAGCACACTTGCAAGTAGACCCTGCTATCATAAAAACTCATCAAAAGGTAACTACTGCACCTTTTAATATTCTTGAGCATATGAAGAAAGCAAATGTTACTATGTCTATGTGGGATTCTTTTTCTATACCAAGGAAAAGAGATTTGTTACAATCAACATTATCAGATTTGAGTGTGTCAAGTGAAGTTCCAAATAGGCAAGATAAAGTTGTATTTACTAATGCACCCTAAAATGGTAGTGGAAAGCCAAGTAAAGAGGTCAAGCATGAGGTTAAACCACCACCTTTTTATGTGTCTTTGATCATATGAGATAAAGTGGTCCATAATTGCATGATTGATTTAGTGGCTAGTAATTTTGTTATGCCCAAGCAAATTGTTGATAGGTTAGTTTTGAAATATCAACCTCTGGAAAAAAGGTGTAGTTCAACTTGATGGGACAACCATCAATATTGTAGGGGTTATTAAATATTTGAGCCTTACTTTGTATGCATACACCAATTTTTCTATTCCACAAGATACATTTGTTATTGACTTGCCACCATATTTTTCTCTTTGTCTCTCAAGAGATATTACTGCTAAAATAGAACATATGTTGTTTAGGAAAAGGTATGGAACTAAAGTGACCATTAAATCTAAGTTAATAGCAAAAGACCACATAGAGCCCTATGTACCTAGTGCCACTAATGCAAATTGTATTTTCTTTGACCATGATGAACATACTGCTACCCAAGAGCCAAATACCCAAACTGAGACTATTCCAGACATCCCTTTGGATGAGTGGGCAGCAAAAAACCTTGAAGATGATCCAAGTAAAAACCTTGAAGAGATAGGCTTAGGTGTTTATATGATGGATGAACCAGATTCTATCATTCCTAGCCTTGAAAAGAGGGATGGACAACAATAAAATGAAGTTTGGAAGATGTTTTTTGATGGTTCAAGAAGCAAAAATGGAGCTAGTGGGGGTGCTATGTTGGTATCCCCACAAGGTGAACAATATTATTCAACTTTTCATTTTGAATTTAGTTTTTCTAACAACACAACTGAATATGAGGGTCTTATACAAGGTTTGGAATGGGCAAGGAAAAGAAAGATAAGCTTCCTACAAGTGTTTGGTGATAGTGAACTGATTGTAAATCAGGTAAAGACTAAAAATGATGTTCTTAAGTCCTATAAGAATAGGATATGGGATATGATAGAGGAGTTTGAATCCTTTAATTTGTTGTATGTACCTAGAAGTCAAAACAAGCATTCTCATTTTGACATTCCAAATGATATTAAAAAGGAAAGGTACTCAGCATGTTAAGGTAGTAGTGAGGCCATCTATTCCTAACAATAATGTTCATTGGAAATTTTTTGAAAGTGATGAGCAGGTGCTTATTTTTCTACTTGAAGAAGATGAGTTTTTAGTGGGAAATCAAGAAAAAATTAAACAACAGTAAGGTGATCAAATTATATAGCTAAGAGAAAATAAGTTACCAAAAGGATTGGTCACTTTGGAACCCATTTTCAGTTCTAATTATCAACTTAAAAAGGGAAAAACCAACATGAAGATTAAAGAAGACCACTATGAAGAGCTTGAAGTTTCCAAAGGTAAGCTTCTCAAAATTGGTAAGCTTTATTCTCAAGAAGATAGAGAAGCTTTTGTTTTACTTTTCCAAGAATTTCATGACTTCTTTGCATGGGAATATTCTAATTTAAAAGGATTTGACCCCAAAATTTCCCAAAATACCATTGAACTTGAGCCAAATGCAAAACCAATTAGGCAGAAATAGGGGCCTTTGAACCCCAAGCTTGAACCTCTCATGATAAAATAGTTGACTAAGTTGATTGAAGGTAACATCATTTTCCCAATCAAAGATACCTCATGGGTTTCTAACCTTGTTCTAGTTAGGAAGACAAATGGAGAGATAAGGCTTTATGTGGACTTTAGAGACTTGAATAGGGCCTCACACAAAGACCACTACCCACTACCCTCTATGGAACAAATCCTACAAGTTGTTACAGGTTCAGAAAAATTTTCATTACTTGATGGGTATTTTGGGTATAACCAAGTGTTAGTAAAGGAGGAGGATCAATATAAGACAAAATTTACCATGAAATGGGGAACAATGGCTTATAAAAGAATTCCCTTTGGTTTGTCTAATTCTAGTGCCACCTTTCAAAGGGAAATGGACATGGAATTTCAAGGTTTAATTTACAAATTAGTGCTCATTTACCTTGATGATATAACAGTTTTTTTCTAAAAATGTTGATGAGCATCTTTCTCATTTGAGACAAGTGTTTGAAAGGTGTAGGGAATATGGCATATCCCTTAACCCCAAAAAATGTATCTTTGTTGTCCCTGAAGGCAAGCTCCTTGGACATGTAGTTTCAAAACAAGGAATCACCATTGATCCAAAAAGAATAGGTGTCATTATTGCTTTACCTTTGCCTAGCCATAAAAAGGGGCTGCAAAGTTTCCTTGGTAGAATAAATTTTGTAAGAAGGTTTATACCAGTTGTGGAAAATCTTTTGAAACCTCTAACTGCAATGTTAAAGAAGAAAGCAAGTTTCAGCTAGACAAGAGAAGGAAAACTTAGTTTTGAATCAATCAAGGAGGCATTAACAACAACTCCCACATTGGTAAATCCTAACTTTTCAAAGTATTTTATTATTTATGCTTTTGGTAGCATAGACACCATTTCTACTATGTTGGTACAACAAAATGATGACAATTTGGAATATCCCATAGCATTTTTTAGTCAAGGGATAAAATATTATGAGTAGAGATATACTTTTGTTGAAAAACATGTACTTGTTGTTATTAGAAGTTTGAAGAAATTTACGTATTTGATTTCTAATAACAAGGTTCATCTAATGGTTGCTCATCCTACTTTCAAGGAGTTTCTTTTGAGTAAGGATTTGAATGAAAAAAGAGCAGGTTGGATTACTAAGGTCATGGAGTATGACATAGATATCAAAGTCACAGAGCTAGTTAGAGGTAAAGGGTTGTGTGAACAACTAGCTACTGGGTTAGAAAGTAAGCAAGAAACTCAAAAGGAAGTTGTCCTTGTGACCAATGATGAGCCTCAAACTGCTGCACCAACATTGGGTGCTAGTTGGATGAAAGAAATGGTTCATTTTCTACAAACTGGTGAGTGTCCACATGGTTTGGACAAATAAAAAAGGAGGTACTTTATATTGCAGTCTATTCCTTATGTTCTTGTCAATGGTATACTGTTTAGGAAAGATCATAATGGAGTTTTACTAAGGTGCATAGATACTAATCAGATTGAAAAAATACTTCATGAGTTTCATGATGGAATAGTTGGTGGACACTTTACTCCAAGGACCATAGCTTGGAAAATTATGAGGGTTGGATACTATTGGTCAAGCCTCTTCATGCATGGGAAAGAAAATGTGTTAAGTGTGCAATGTTTGTAGGCAAAGAGAGGCTTCCAGCTCTTCCTTTGCATCCCATACAGGTTGAGCATCCCTATATGAGGTGGGGCATTTATTTTATAGGAGCTATTAATCCACCTTCTAGTGCAAGTCATAAGTGGGTTCTCACTACCATAGATTATTTTACCAGATGGACTGAAGTGGTGGCATCAAAAGAAGCCAATGAAAGTGTTGTTCTGAATTTCTATGATGATTTGATAACAATTTTTGGTGTACCTAAGTCTATTATTTCTGATAATTCCTTAGCTTTTGTTGGAATAAGGTTGAGTGAATGGGTTGTCAAGAATGGTATCCATTTGAGTACTTCGTCAAAATATTATCCTCAAGGTAATTGTTTAGCAGAGTCAACAAATAAGAACTTGATAAGGATCATTAAGAGGATTATGGAGGATAACCAAAGAACTTGGCATACCAAGTTCAAATCTGCCTTATGGGCAGATAGAATAACACCAAAGAGGTCCATTGGAAATTCCCCTTATATTCTAGTATATGGAAAGGAGGAAAGGTTTCCCTTGTCTATTGAGTTTCCAACACTTGACATTGTAAACCAGCTTGAAATGTTTGAAGAAGAAGATCCAATGGTAGTTAGATATGCACAACTCATGGAGCTTGAAGAAACAAGAGATAAAGCTATGAAAACCATGGAGTTTCACCAACTCCAAGTGAAGGGAGTTTTTGACAAGAGAGCAACACCAAGGGTGTTTAAGGAAGGAGATGTAGTGCTTAAATGGGATGAGATAAAGAGAAGGCTCGGAAATCACACTAAGTTTGATAGTGTGTGGAGTGGCACATTCATTATTGTAGAGTGTAGCACAATGCCTTTTAGCTGTCAAAAATGGATGGTGAAATACTTCCTCTCCCATTCAATGGGATACACCTCAAACTCTATTTTGAAGTATTAGGAGTTTTTGATTCAATAAGTGTTGTTGCACATTGTTTTAGGTGCATTTTCATTTCCTCTAAGTGTTGTTTTGCACAATCAGTCAGTTTGTCCTGAGTCTTTTGATAGGTGGAATAAGATTTGAAGGTGTTATGCACTATTTTACATGAGTTACAATAGTATGCAAGACTATTTCCTAAGTCTTGTCAAGTTCCTTTTGACTATATGCCCAATGGATAAGTTAAGGCTACTAGTCTAGGATGCTTAGTAGGCAAGCATTTAGCAGATGTCGCCAAAAATGTCACCTAATTTTTCTTTCAGCTCAATCAGGTAGAGTTGGAACAAAATTTGCAACTAAAGATAAAAGGTACACATTCATTCCTGCTAAAGTTCCATTATATGCACAAAATTATTATCAAAATAACTTTCAGTTTTGTTATGCAAGTGTATACAAGAGAAAAGATTGCACAAGTTTTGCATAAAATATTGTCTTTTATTCATAATTACAAATGTATGGTGTCCCACACAAGTTGTGGGAATGACTAATTCAATGCAATATAAAAGTAAACTATACATTTGAAGAAAAAGAAGAGCATATGAAAGGAATAGGGATCTGCCATTGCCTGAATGACGAACCCCAAGGTTGAACTGCAACATCTTCAACTCCTCTTGCTTGGTTGTTTGAAAAGTTACTTTGTTGCTCCAGAAATACCTACAAGAGATGAGAAAATTTGGTGTTAGAGCTCGGGATGCCTACTCTCCTCATATACAACATCAACAAACATATAATTTACTCTCATATGACATTAAATCAATTTTGCAGTGATAACATATATCAAGGAAAAGCAGATCATCATCAATCCCCATCAAATTCTGAGTTTCATTGTTTTATCTAACATGTTTGTTCACTGTGCAGGTCTAGGTACATTTTTCATTGCTGGATTATTTTGCATTTGACATCACAACATGTGGAGTAAAATGGGCTCCCACAAGGGTCAATCCCAACATGCTTCCCTCTTAGTTTTAAGAGGAATAGGAGTGCAAAATCATTATACTTGTCAACTTTGAGCAAGTACTCATCACCCATGATAGTGAGTTGATAGACATCACTATCATAAATGAAAGGTATTTACTCAATGAAACCATAATAATCAAGAGAGTATCATGTTAAGGCAGCAATGATCTCAATTGATACAAATTATTTCCTTGCACACAAGGATAGATTCAACAAGAAATGGCAGTGTGAGATTCCACGTATATCTCTAAGGAAGACTATAAGTCATTAGTTCAAGAAGAGGTGGAGTCATCAATAAGGCACAACACTATTGGGGTCTTTCAAGCAAGGAAATGATGTTAGAGATCAGTGTAGACCTATAGTCAAAAGGGGATGGTAAAAGTCACATAGTAACACAGTCACAATCATGAGTGCCATACAATCCTAAGGGACAAAGGCATGCTAGAAGAAAGTTACCAAGATGTTATGTTGCAGACAAGAACATCAAGGTATGCGGAATAGATGGAGTTAGGACTATTAAGTGATGATCCAGGCATAGATACCTACATCATGAAGACAGTCCAAGAGACCTACTACAGTCATCTAAGCTTATCTATAAGGGTGAGGTTATCAAATATTTAAGGTTATGTCCTTCCTTAATCTTCAAGCCTTTAAGGATATTTGGGGAGTTTAAGATAAACAATCATAGTATCTTTAAGAGGTGATGTTTAGAGAGTGAAAAAGAGATAGAGGCAGAGTTGCAGGACAAGCATGAAGAATAGAAATAAAGATTAGTGTTCTTAAGATCCTGACATATCACTACAGTTCTAGGAGCCAACAAATTGCTTAAAAAGGAAAAGTTTATGCAGACAAAGGATTACCCTACTTGGCCTCGACATAATTCTACAGAGATAGTCCATGAATATCAGTGAAAGGAAGTGCTTTGTCAAGACATAGATGAGCATTGTCAAAACCTGACAGAGAGAAATATGAAGACATCAAACATGTAGAAGACAGAGTAGGTATGATAGGAGCATCATATAAGAGACTTTATAGTCATATGGAAAGACGGTCTACCAAGGTAGTAGTCTCAGAATGAAAAAAACCAGATCATTTTTATAGAGAAATACAGGAAACTCTCGGCCAAACAGAAGGAAGAAATCCATAGCATTTGCAAAAGCCAAATACATAAATGAAGTGAGGTTTTCATTTTCAACTACAAACAATTAAAAATCTTGGACAAAGTCATGCATCAAAGTAGAGAATGATAAGAAAAACACATGAAATTTCATCTTTTCTTTCAAATGAAAATAACATCGTATTCACAAACAATGATGGAAAATGCATTTTCTTTTGCAAATAAAGGCATACCATGCACAGGTCGAGCATTATTTCTACATGTGATCTCCAAAGACCTCCATGAATGTCCCAATTGAAACCCTCTATTAGCGGCTCAAAGTTTCTAGAGTATGCAAAGTGAGAATGAAATGAAATGAAGTGTGTGGCCACGAGCCTCTTTAGGGTTCTTTTTCCCTAAATTGGTCAAAAAACAAATGATATTTTTTCCTTTGTTTTAAATATTTTCAACATGAATTAATGCCCCATGTTATGTATTTGAATGCTTTTTGTTTATCTTTTGCATATTTTGCAAAGTCTAGTTAGATTTCCCCTTTGGATTGATTCCCTAAACATGGTCGAGTCAAATGCCTTTATTTTTGCACCAAATTTGAAATGTGAAAGCATTATTAAAGTGATAAATTATAAATCACTTTGATAAATGTTATATAAGTGCAAAGCTAAAGAGGCGTTGTTTCAAGATATGGTCAAAGGGGGTAGTTTGAGGATTTAAGAGCAATGTCAAGCATCTAGAAAGAGGTTTGGGAAGTTATCCAACAAGTGGAGGAGATATAGGAACTATTTTGACTCAGTTTTGGAGGGGTTTGGGAGCATCTAGAAGCATTTTTAAGTACCTTTATGGTAGGAGAGGTCAAACCTTGACCTTTTCTTCATTTTAAATCCTTTTTGGAGTCTTTTGAAGGGATAAAAAATAAGCTTTATTGTTGTGCACGACCAAGGGAGTTTGAGATTCCTATCTTTGTGCAACTGTTTGAAAAACATAAAGTAACTTCAAACTTAATTTTTGAAGTTAGATCTTTTCATTCTCATGCTACATTGTAACATTTTTTGAGGTTATTTCAGTAGGAGACAACATTGTAACTCTTTTACAGACATGTATAACAATATTACATGTTTGGAGATCAATAAAGTTAAGCAATTTTTCCTTCTCAGAATATGTGTTATTGTGTGTGGTTAAATGATTGATGCAATTTTCTCATGATACATGTGGTCCTTGTTGTGTCTCATTGTTAGCACCTTTTTTTAGAAGAAATATGTATTTTTTTAGGTTGTAAGTTGTATTGGAATGCAAGTAGTTCAAGCTATGAAGAGTGTATGTCTTCCTTCTAGGATTGTGAGTGTTATAATCTTCTTATGAAACACTGATGCAAAAGCATATAAGTCTTGATTTTTGCATTTAGAAGTTTTTTGTTGATTTAAACTATGTAAAAGTAGCTGTGTAGGTTTTAGGTAATCAAATTTGGTGCATCACCCTTAGTCATAGGTTTTATTTTATGCAATATTTTTTACCCTTTTCCTGACAAGAAGTTAGTTTTAGGTGAGTACCATAAGAGCCAACTTACTCTGGAGGTTAGTTTCCAAAATCTGAGCCAACAATCAGGGAAGCTTTCCAATATTTCACTAGTAGGCTAAGTTTACTCAGCAAGGGTGCACTATTAGGAGACAAGAGGCCATATAGGACTTAACTTTGCATCTTATTCATCTCTTCCACACATTTATTAATGAGCTCATTTCTAAGATTGATAATTTCTATTCACATTCTGGTTGTTTAAGAGTTTTTTGTTATGAAATTTTCTCCTTTGTTTATAGTTGTGCATCCATTTATCTATTGCAATCAAGTGAGGAAGATTGTGATAATTCACTTCTTATTCCTCTTTACAATCCTTAACTGGATCATCTATCTTTTTGTTTAGGGATTTGAACTATGTACAAAAATAACAACTTTCTTAATCATTTTGTACCATTATTCATCTAACTCTTTTATCCTATCTTTCGTTGTTTTGGATATGTATTTCATTTTATCTAAGAAGTATTCCTCATGTGGGGATATATGATTTCAAGAGGATATTTATTGATCAATCTATTGATTGTAATGGAGTGACCAGTTGTCTAATGTATTCTTGTATTTTTTTTATCTACTTCCTCAATTATTTTTGTCTTTTCATATTTCTTCATCCTTGATACCACTATGGAAACAACTATTTGTACTTTAATTTCTTACTCTTTTATTGGTTATCTCAAGGTTATTGTAGTTATTTAGTAATCTTTAGATCTTTTCTTTGTCATATTTATCTACTAATCAAACACCTATTTTAGCTGCCCTAGATCTTGAAGAATCTTTATAAATGGAAAACAAGACTATGAGCTTCTTCCCAGCTTTAGATTTATTATGTTTGTCAATATCCTATCAAGATCCAGTTATGTGTTTCTTAACCTTGGTTGTCTCTTTTGAAAGCTAAACTTCCAACCACATTGGTGCTTGTAGATACCTGAAATTGTCCTAGCCTGCAAGTAACATTTTAACACTAATTATTATCTTTCCCTAATGATTAAATAATGTTCAATTATTTAATTATTATCTAAATTCATATGTCCACTATTAATAAAATGAATTTATGATATTTAATTAATTTATTTTAATTCATCCTTCTTGATTAATTAAATAAATCTTATTTATTTAATTATGTCTTTAATTATCTTATTCCTCTAATTTAATTAAATAATAATAATTAGTTGTTTAATTTACATTCACCCACTTTCTAAATTAAATAATTATTTAATTATCCCCCTTTCTAAGTTAAATAATTACTTTAATTATTTAATTCTCCACATTCACACTTCTTAAATTAAATAATAACTTTAATTATTTAATTATCCTATTTTCTCTCAATATTATCCTCTCATCAATAAATAAATATAACATTTTATTTATTTATCCGATTTCCATTTGCACATTCCTCAATTAATTAATTATTATCTCATGCATTTCCACCTTGTTCTTAACTAACGCTCTCTTCCAATCGACTAGATAATCAATTCCACTTCACTAATCAATCAAATCAATTCACTCTCACTTAGTGTGAGTTAATGAAGCAATCAATTCTCCATGCAAACAGTTAACTGAAATCCTACATCTAGTTTCAATCAGTTAACTCATTCATTAATTCTTCTCAAGGATTCTTGACCCTTGATCTTGATCATCCACCTCTTAATCCTGATTGTCCATTAAAATCAAAAAAATCTATAAAAGTAGCCCTCATTCCTCTTTGAAGGCTAACCACGAATCTTCAGTGTTTTGCATACATTGATCTCATTCATTCATATTTGAGCTTGAAGTGAAGTAGTGCACACATAATTGGGAGCAAAGCAAGACAAAGAAGAACAATGGAGGTAAATGATGGTTGACACATTGGAAGGTAATTGCATAGATTTAACATTTTGATTTCATTGTGTTAATTGTACTCCATTGGTTAAATTGGATTGAGTTTGGTATTGAATTGTAGTTTAGTGGTTATTGTATTTAGTTCATTACTTATGATGATTAATCTCATTTTCCATTTGACATTTTGGTGAACCTAACGTGAAACTGATTGTTTTTTATGAAAATTTTGTTAAATTTTAAGCTACAGGAATTCCACCACATCTATTTTTAAGAAAGACCATAATCATTCTAGAGTACAACATATTTGAGAGGTTCTACACTACATTTGTGCATTGGTGCACTGCATCTATAGTGCAACATGCATACGAGGTTTCTTGCATCACATTCGTTGTGTTCAACATTGCATCTGACTATGGTTTTGGAATTTTTAGATTTTACTAATGGTTGGTATTTTAATCATTACATAGAGCTAACAATCATTTTTTATCCTAATAGTGAGTTCATCTTATCTAGGTTGGTTTTTGCATTTTTAGTCATTTTTTTGTTTTTGTAGGTCCTAAACTAGTGCATTGCAACTATCTTAAATTGCATCACAAATATAGATTTGGGTGTCGCATCTATGCATTGCAATTTTTTAAAGGTGTTCTACAACTATAGTAAACTAGATTTGATCATGAATAAAAAAGAAGGTATATATTTCTGATTTTGTGGTTCAAAGCAATATGATTCTAGTAGACTAGGGTTTTTGGTTATTGACTCTCTTTTTTAGCTGTTTGGTGATCATTTGGGAGAAGACTTTGAATCAAAACTACTAATCTTATTTCCTGTAGGTTTGATAAATCAAAGATTATTCTATAAAATTGTGTGTTTGTGATTCTTAATTTAGGAACATTTGGAATTGATGCTTAAAAAGAACAACTGTCGATTGTGTTTTTTGCACTTGCATACTTGTGAGTCAGTCTTGTCACCCAAGTTGTTGCATACATTTTCTCTTCCCTTGCATACTTGTGTGATCCTAGGTGCATGAGAAAGTAGCTTCTTTTTATTTTTAGTAGGAGGCCTGCTTGGGAGTTCATCACCTGGGAGTTTGACCTCAAGCATTTTTTTTCTAGTGGGCTATATAAAGGGGCGAAAATGAAAGTTGAGCTCAATCTACCCATGACATTCCAGGTGTTCCTTCATGGTCCCGGGTGATTTTGGACACAAGGAGTTGATATTTTGATCTTACGTTTTTGTATGTTGTGGTGTTTACAGAGTACCTCCACTATGAACCTTATGTTTTAGAAGCCTAAAGTACCTTTTGGCCATGATTTGTAGTGGTACACGATACAAGTATCAATTCCTAAAGCTACTCACCATGTCCTCCCTTGAGTTGAGATAGAATATTTTTGGGTTGCTAGCAAGAGCTTCTCAAGAAGAGAAAGAAGGTGTGCCCTTGCCTTTGAGCCTGTGTCACCATGACTTCTAGCTAACCGCTCTCGTAAATTATATAAAGGTATTGAATAATTATTTATAATTGTTTAACTATCCAATCTTTTGGAGTATTTATCACTTTACTGTGAGGTGAGCCTACTACAATTTTACACACCTTGATTAGCTAAGTTGTGCTTGCTTCTAATTGTCTTGAGTATGTTCTTACTAGTGATACCATTGGTCCTTAGGGCCTTTATTTGTGTTACCAAGAGTAGAGTTGAAGATTCAAACAACCAAATCTATATTCTGAGTATTTTATGAGTGTGTGCAATTCAAAACTAAAATTTTCTACCATAAACAATCACTTAAAAACCCTCTATTTTAGGTCAAAACCAAAAACACACATTTTTTTGAAATTGAGCCGCATCTGTCTATGTGTCGCAATTGTCCAATAATGCACTACATTTTTTGGTTTTTGAGCCACATTTGTGGAAAACTAGAAAATTGCATATGTGCCTTGTAGCATCACATCTACCTGTACTACAAATTTTGAGTCAATTCCTGAGTATCCAATTTACAGTCAAGATTCATACTATACTTAGTGTGCCTATCCATCCTAATCCAAACTCACAACTATTTCTTGATTTTACCTTGATCTCCTTCATAGTCAAGATGAATACCAATCAATCCTTAGTAACCCATCAATTGATCCTCAATATCAATCAACCACAATCCCAAGTCAACCACCCAGCTACCCCTCTTACCAACAATCCATAAGATCTAGTCATTTGGATCCATTTATCTTCACTATCAATAACCAATTAATGCAATCCATACCATTAATACTCAAGAAACATCCATTATTCATCCTTATCCTAACCTTGAAAAGAGAAACCAATCTTATATCCAAAGCATTCCTCAACACCAAACCATATCACAAATCCCTATCTCCCACGCATATCCTAAATTTTTACCCTCATCACCAAACCAAGAAAGCCTTATAGCCTCACATCCTATTCTAATCCATAATCCACTAATCCATTACAATCCACAAAACCATACAATAAAACCTCATTTGTCAATGATCTCTTAGAAAGTATAGCAAGGAGTGCTCAACTTCAACGTGAAAATAAAGTTAGGTATTCCCATCATATGGATAATCCTACATCATCCAACCCTCTTCCACCATCATTCCCTCCATCATGTATCAAGATAACTCAATAGCTTCCTCTCCAAGATCCCAACCCACCCAATAATAATCACATCAACAATATATGTAGCTCACATGATGAGAAATTAAAAATTTCTCAAGATAATTTTCCCAAGCAAGATCAAGACCAGTTACCTATGTCTAGCAATGATCATAACATTTCCACCTCATTTGACTTCATGATAGGACATCTTGAAGAACTGTGCCCCTAAGAAGCCTCCATCTAACCTCCTTCCATTCCTTCATCATTAGAACCTTTGCAACAACAACCTACATCATCCCCATCAACTAAAACATCCACAAATAACACCTTCCAGAATTTTCCCCAATGGATATGCACAATAGATAATCCAATGTTTGATATAAATTCAATCCACAATCATGAAATTCTAGACCAAATACCATTGTGTACCCCATCCATCCCGTCACCCACTCTAGATATTCTTATTCAAATTCCATTACCACCATCTCAAAACAGTGTAACCATCCAATATCCCCTTATTCATGCCACATTATCAATGTCAGGTCTATGTCAAGAACACAATCTAAAGCATTGAGAAGAAGTCCCTGAAACTAATCAATATCAAGTTATCCAAATCCTACAATCTCGTCCTATCCTTGATAAAGATCCCATTATTCCATTCCATTCCATTCATGATCCAAAAAGTAGCGTTGGCCTCATCCATATTCCAATCACCTCTACTTCTATAGATGAGACACTTGATTCCACTAGACACATAGATGATCTTCCACCAGAACAAGAATCTCCTAATCTAGACATATTTGCAAATGATCAAGCTATATAAAGCCAAAATCACAAGAATTTACAGTGTCATTTTAGAAGATGACCATGAAGAAGGTTTTTACATCGACTTTGAAGCACTGATATCTTTTGAAGAACCATCAAAATCCAATATTTCACAAAATCAAGTCGAAGATATCAATTAGGAAGCTATCCCACATATCAATGAAGCACCAATATCCTATCAACTTGAATCACTCACTTTTTTTAAAGCAAGCCTTCTTACTGATGAGAAGACAACAATCATTGATGGTTCCCAAGAACATAAAGAAGAGTTAGCATCTTGTTATCAAAACAAAAAATATCCTATTGCAAACAAGATCAATCAAAGAATACAGTATAAAGGAAAAGGATTAGGCCTACATGAACATGGTATTCTAGAACCATTACATTTTTTTTATAATCCTAAATATCAAGGGCTTGGTTATTCATCAATCGAGAAATCTAATAATGTTAGTGGTACCTCCATGATTCTAGGGGCAACTGCATCTAATGCAAATGTTGAAATAGGTGTTATGAATAGTCCTTATCATAAGGTTTCTACCAGCACTCCTCAAATTCACATCGTACACCATCATTCCTTAATTCTTCCATACACTAATTGGGACCAACAAAAGAAAAATCCTTACAAAGAAAAATATTAAAGTCAAGCTTTTCAAGCTAATAAATCAAACAATCAAATTGGACATATACAGTCAAAATGGATCTCAAAGAAAATTGGATAATGTAAAGCATTCAATCAATATCCAAATCCAAATATAATAGTCAATGAAAATATTGAGTCACATCAAAAAAGGCCTTCAAACTATCAAAAGTGTCCACCACCTTCAAACAAGACTTCAATGCCAACATACAAATTGTATAAAAGTGTTGGTCCCAAACATACTCAAAATCTTACATCCACACTCTATCATCCACCATCTCAAGTTTGAAGAATAAAAGATCCACAATCCAAACTATCAAATAATTCATCTCCATCTCATATCCTCCATCAAAATCCACCATCCAGCTTAAAATCCAAGATATCAAAATCCCACATTAAACATGTCCTGGCGGCAACACTTTTTTTGGTAGATGGTCAGTGCTCCCCTCAAGATTTGTGACATGGACTAATTGCCTCCCGTGGATCCCTTAACTCTAGCAGTTGTATTGGGCATTAATAGGTCGATCTTTTGGTGCAATGACAACTGTGGACCAACAAGTGGTATCAAATTCAAAGGTATCAGGTTTGAATCCCCTCGGGTAACGCTAAGGGCAATTTTTTTGGTAGATAGTCAGTGCTCCCCTCAAGATTCGTGACATGGACTAACCGCCTCCCATGGATCCGTTAACTCTAGTAGTTGTATCGGGCATTAACAGGTTGATCTTTTGGTGCAATAGCAACTGTGGGCCAAAAACTTTATCATAAGGACTCTAATGATACTTTATAATGATGTGCATATTTAGATAAGGTCAAGTCTAGTATCAAAGATGGTCACAATAACATTCATGGGTTGTATACAAGTGCTACTATTTTGGCGAAGCAACTCATCAAGGAAGGACATTATTGGCACACTATGAAAGCAACATCTACATCAATACCACTAGGTGGTCCAACATGATCAATGATCATTCAAAATTCAAAAAATACAAAAAAAAATTTAAAAATAGAAAAATGTAAAGAAAAAATAATTTTTCCAATAGTGAAAAACATTCTTATGGTACTTTGGGCAAGTACCATGATGAAAAAATTGGAAAATAGGCATCATGTGTAAAATCAAGCATCTATGTGCACCATTCCAACTAGGAGGAACTTATCTCATCCATAATAAATCCAACATCCTATCCATTCCATCCATTAAATCTATTATCCATCCATTCCACTTACATCTATCTTCCCTAACCACCTTGATTTTGATAAAGACTAGGGGCATATACTTCAAAACATGATTTTGAAAAAATCTTGACATGGTCATTTTCCTTTGACCATATACTATCCCATGTCATATCCTCACCTACATAGCACTATCCAAACATTTCGCTTGGGTCAAACATGATATCCTATTATGAGATAGTCCTTGGAAGTAAAATCATTTATGCTATATTTATTTGCACAATGCATATCCTTCACATATCCATTCCCATCGCACTAGTGCATCCACTCATGGTATTCCCTACATTGCTAGGCACTAGGGGTAGGTGATTAATCCTTCTTTTGAACAAATATTTTGATATATGTCTTCTAGCTCACTTGATGATCTAAATCTCAAGTGGAAACCACCATCTCATGAACAAACCTCACCATCAAACTTTCCACAATCAATATCAATCCAAATAATCCCTATCAATAATATCAAGCACCTACACTCCAGTGGGTTATCAAACTATTTGACAAATATTGTTCCTAGTTTGGCTACAAATCTTGATCAATCAATCATCATCTTGGTATGTATCCTACCCAATCCTCGTGTGGTCCCTATCTTGACAACACTATCCTTGCATTTTTGTGTATCCTCAACAATGTTATCACTATTGGTAATCACTCAATCAAATTAATCAATTTTAGCTTGGCCAATGACAAGATCTCAAAAGGTCTTCAATATCCCTACATACTAATATATATTTATTGTCCATCATCATTCATCCATTTCATCCTCATCCAAAAAATCCAAAAACATTTAAATATTGTAAAATACCAAAAACATTCAAAAACTTCCAAAAAATATAAAAAACATAGCATCATCTACCATATCCAGTATCCTTTGTCAAGGAAGACATCTTGATCAGACACAAACAAATCATCCTATAGAAAATTGAGCTCAAAGAATCATGAAACAACAAACAAACTATCAAACTAGTCTACAACCTAACTAATCAATTGCCTACTTATCTATCAACAAAATCTACCTATCTTTATTAGCTATCAATTGTCTTATATAGGTTGTTGCATTCTCGAAACCAAACTAGGTGTTTGATATGAGGTGTCTCTTTCCTAGAACTAGACACAATCCTATAAAAACACACTTATCAATGGATAAGAAGATCTATATGGTTGTTGACTCATTTGGTATAGTTAGTCTTATCTTTTTATTTGATTTATCTTATGTCATTTCCTATGCTACTCGAGGATATCCACAAGTGATTACAGCAATGATGATGGATCATGATGTTCTTTGTATTGATTTCTATTTGTGGTTTGTCTTGATAATATGACTAGGGAAACTAAGTTATATGTGTGTGATTGGGGTTCCATTTGGCATAATCAAAACATCCTACGAAAGCTAAATGTCAGCTAAAGCTTTCTTGCAGCATAATCAACATGATTTGTGGCTACTTCCCCACATATTCCAACAAGGTTCTATTGTACTAGTATGAATCGGGGCAATCCTTGTCTGTTATGTCTAAATCTTGACAATAGATACCAATGTCACTAAGGTTTGCCTCAACTTGGTGTACATATATCCACTTTTCCATATATCAATATCTTTAGGCAAATGGAAACAAAACGTGTCATCGTAATTCATGCCTTGGTGTGCATACATCCTCTTGCCATATAATAAAACGCTCTATGATGAAATAAAAAATATGCACTATTTAAAGCTCAAAATTTGTCAATATTGATTTGGATGGATGGTCCATCTAACCATTCTTCACTTCTTACTAACCTTTTCTTCTAGTTAACATTTCTTCTAGCAATACTTGCACTTAAAACTATCAAATTAGCTTGTTAGAAAAATTTCCCAAATTTTTCAAAAATTTACAAAATTTATCGAGGGAACACCATGCTATCCCACCATCACCGGGGCATACTAGGGAAGGTCCTAAATATGACTTTTTGAACTTTCTTTGACACAACACTAAAAAATGCATTGTATCAAAGAGGGGCAAAATGTAGATACCCGAAATGGTCCTAGATTGTGAGTAACATTTTAACACTAATTATTGTGTTTCCCTAATGATTAAATAATGTTCAATTATTTAATTATTGTCTAAATTTATATTTCCACTATTAATTAAATGGCTTTATGTTATTTAATTAATTCATTTAAATTCATCTTGATTAATTAAATAAATCCTATTTATTTAATTATATCTTTAATTCTTTATTCCATCTTAATCATTTAATTATGTCTTTAATTATCTTATTCCTCTAATTTAATTAAATACTTATTATTATTAGCCGATAAGCTATATATAGAGTGAGGTTTCAGCTGAAACCTGTCTCACGCCTGAAAACCTCTTTTTGTGTCCGGTAAACATCACTTGAGAATAGGCAGTATTTCATCGACTAATGCAAGTTGTACTAATAATAATGGCCAACCAAGGTCACTCTTTAGCAATGACCTCTATCTTCTAATTCTAAAAATCCAAAAGAAACAAAAACTGATTCACACTTCCATCATGCTTGACATGCTAATGTTATCAAAATTAATAAGTACAAAACTAAATATAAACCATGAAACAAACATTCTTACTATTCCAATGCTAACATCTTTGGTGCTTCTAAAACCATCTTTTCTTAATTTTAAAATACAATTAATGATTTTACAATGGCGTAAGGTCCTATGCTAAGTAGAATTATATATATAGTGGGTGCATGCAATAACCATGGCAAGCATTATGTTAACTAATATCCTTCATTAACACTAAATTAACAAGCATATGGAAAATCACAAATAAGGTTTTAGATTTCTACTAAGGAAAAAAGACTAGCCTCTACATTGTAAAAGATGCATTTGCCAATATTTAATATAGTGTAACTGAAGTAAACAATGCTCATCATATATGATACAATGATTAAAAAGTTAGGTTTTAATATTGGTTGATCTTTGGCATTGAAGAAAACTCATTGTGCTTGAGTAGACAATGAAGTATAATTATAAGTATCTATTGGAAGATAGGTACTAAGTTCCATTGGCACAAAATGGATATAGTTATTTTTAAAGTTGGTATAACTAAAGACACAATTTGTTTGGTTGTAGTTTTAACTTTTTTTCATGTCCGCTTTTACAATAAGTTCCTATGATGTTTTGTAAGCCAACTCCCTATTTCCTATGGGCTTAGGGAAATAATGCTAAGGAAATAATTTTATAACCTTTAAGTGGGTTATGCTTTTATGCCTTCATAAAGTGACCACTTATAACTGTTTTTATAGAGTTTTTTATAGAGTGGACACCTAGAGTGGGGTTCTTTGTAATAAAGCATTATCATAAAGTGTATGCCTAGAGTGGGGGCTTTAATTATCTTATTCCTCTAATTTAATTAAATACTTATTATTAGTTATTTAATTAACATTCGCCCACTTTCTAAATTAAATAATTAATTTAATTATTTAATTTTCCCCCTTTCTAAGTTAAATAATTACTTTAATTATTTAATTATCCTATTTTCTCTCAACATTATCCTCTCATTAATAAATAAATATTTTATTTATTTATCTAATTCCCACTTGCACATTCCTCAAATAATTATTTTATTTAATTATTATTATTTCATGCATTTCCACGTTGTTCTTAATGAACACTCTCTTCCAGTCGACTAGATAATCAATTTCACTTCATTGATCAATCAAATCAGTTCACTCACACTCAGTGTGAGTTAACAAAGCAATCAATTCTCATGCAAATAGTTACTAAAATCTTGCAACTAGATGCATTCAGTTAACTTGTTCATCAATTCCTCTCAAGGATTCTTGACCCTCGATCTTGATCATCCACCTCTTAATCCTAATCATCCATTCAAATCAGACAAAACTATAAAAGCAACTCTCATTCCTCTTTGAAGGCTAACCACGAATCTTTAATTTTTTGCATACATTGATCTCATTCATTCATATTTGAGCTTGAATCAAAGTAGTGCATACATAACTAAGAGAAAATCAAGACAAAGAAGAGCATTGGAGGTAAATCATGGTTGACACATTGGAAGGTAATTGCATAGTTTTATCATTATGATTTCATTGTGTTATTTGTACTCCATTGGTTGAATTAGATTGAGTTTTTTAATTGAATTGCAGTTTAGTGGTTACTGTATTTACTCATTACCTATGATGATTAATCTCATTTTTCGTTTGACGATACCAAGAGGAACCAACCATTTACTATAGTTGTTGCTATGAGTTGCCATCTAGCTAAATTAATTATTCTTGTATAAATACTTGGATTAATGTATCTATTTACACTTGACTTCTAACACTTGAATATCTTATATATATTTTTTCTTCTACTCTAGAAAATTCAATGGTATAGATGTTATGACAACTAGAGAATCCTATGGAATATCACTTATTTCTTCTTGTTGCGAGATTAGACCTTAGTCCTTATTAATTTTTCCTTAATCTTTTTTTAGGGAGAGTTGTCTCCATTTTTTGTGAATCAATTTGTGTTTGTTCATCATGCAAATAGGAGACCTATCAATTTTCACATTTTCATTTAAACCTTAGTTTGAACTATCTCTTGTGTGATATGAGGATCACTGGTTATTTCTCATCAGACCTCTTCAACTTGTACATATTTCTCTTTTTTTATATTTATTTGTCCATCAAGTTGTTGGGTATTCACCTCCCCTTGTAATGCTTCCTACACTTCCATCTCTTGGATGACCCTACTTATATTGAACAAGGATGAGGGATTTTAGTGGTTTATAATTTATTGGGGAAGTTTGAGGTTGACCAAATTTATGTGATCCTCTCTATTAACTTCATCAAAAGAATAATTGGCAGTTGCAATAGGATTAGTTGTATCTATTGGATGAACAATAGTTTTAATACTTGATAATAGTAGAAAAGAAATAATCCATGGAGGTGGAAATGGTGCAGGGTGACTTGTTGATATAAGAACATGAATAGAAATTGGAATATCTTGTGACAATTTTGGTTGAGGAAATGGATTTTGCACAGTTGAAGGAAAAAAAAGGGTTGGTTATTCATTCCTTGCTATGTCTAGTTCTCTTGAAGTAGTTCTCCCTTGGAGTTTATTTTTCTTTATTTGTAGGGGCTACTTTATCCTCTTCTTTTCTTTCTCAATTACCTCTAGATATTTTACTTTATACACCATTATATGCTTTGAAATTTCAACTATATTTTCCTTTCATCTTGGATATGGTAATTGTAAGATTTCTTGGACTTGTTCTATTGCATCTCCCTCCTCCCATTTAACTAAATATCCCTCACCTTTATTTTTCTTCTTCATTTTTTTCTTTAAAATTGCTATAGTTTCCTTTGAGAATATGACCCAAAAAACTCCACATCCTCTTGGTTTCATTTGACCAATAAAGTATTTTGCAAATATTGATGGGGATATATACTTTTAGGTTTCATAGGAAGTCAAGCACTCAAAGATAATTTTGCAAAGTATCTTCTTCAATTCAAACAAGAATGTGAGAACTTGAAAAGGACCTATAGACACTGAAAAATGTCCTAAGTCTGCAAGCGCCATTTTTCTTGGTTGTCGTCCTTCAATAATTGAATAATTTAAATTATTCAATTATGTTTGATTATATTCCTCTATTGAATAAATAATTTTTAATTATTTAATTAATTCACCTTTCTCATTTCTTTTCTATCTTGATAAATTAAAATAAATTAATTGAGTCACTAATTCCCCCTCTTCTTCAATAGTTAAATAAATTATATTATTTATTTAATTACTCCTTTATCACCTTTCATCTATAGTTAAATAATTACCATTAATTATTTATCTATTCATGGTCTTTTAATTCTTCTACAGTTAAATAATTATCAAAATTATTTAACTATCCCTTGTCATATTCCCCTATTAAATAATTAATCAAATTAATTATTTAATGTCTAATTTCTATCTCCTCATTTAATTAAATTAATGAATTTAATTAAATTCTCCGCTTTTCATTTTCTCCAAATAAATAATTTATTTGCCACTTGTCTCTTTCCTCCATTTTCTTCCATTTTCGAATAAATAATTTAAAATAAATTATTTATGCACCACCTGGTCAAAGATGCCATGTCATTAACCGCTGGCATAGCCTTCATTGATGTCATAGCCGTCAGATGTCATAGTCGTCAAGTGTCATAGCCGTCAGGCGTCATACCTGTCATGATTCCTCCAAGAATAGCATATTCTTGGTGCATCAATTTTGGACAATTGATCTTGGAATCCTTCTAGAGAATTAATCTCAACCATCCATTTTGTAACCTCCCTCTCATGCATCCTCCACCATTGATCTTGGAATCCTTCTAGAGGATTAATCTCAGTCGTCCATTCGAAAGGTTGTCTATAAAATCAACCTTCCTCCTCCATTTTCACCTTAACAGCTAATCTTCTCCAACTTTCTTACTTACTATTTGCAGGTTTTGCACAAGTATTCCAACAAATCTGAGGGAAAATTTTCACAAGAAGGAAAGCAAGGGAAGTGAATCAACCAATATGGGGAGTAATTTATTTTGTGCTTTGCATTTCTAGCTCTCTCCATTATTTTGTATTCTCTTGTTGATGAGGTCTTATTAGTCTAGAGGTGTTAGCTGTCACTATTCTAGGCTAGAAGTTAAGAAACCCCATCTAACATTGGTGAACTTGAGGCGAATCTTACACTTTTGTAGAGAAATATGTTTGTTTTCTTGTTTGTTTTTGTTGTTTTGCAGGTTACAACCAAGAATTCGCACAAAATCCCGTCATCTTATTTTGAGCACAGAAAAATAGGCTCACAAAATCTTAAAAAATGATTATCTAGTTTTGTGGGCCTCACTTTTAGCTTTTATTCAAATGGTTTAAAATTTTGATATGTTTTGAGAAATTTATGGCCTTTTTAGTGCTCGCATCTTTTTAAGATTTAGTTGTTAAGACCCAAATTTTCTTTTGTTTATAACACTTTTGTTGTGTAGGATTTTGGCAAAAAAAGTCTTGGTTTTGAAGGTTTGTCTTATCTTTCCATAGATTTTTACATTTTATTTTATTTTTAGTTTTGAGAAGGTTATCACTAGTTTAGTTTGTTGTTTTCATTCAAGTTTTTTTTTGGTTTACTAATTTTTTGTTTGTGGCATGTGGCTTTAGGTTGGGACTCCCAAAATTGCTTCTTGGAGCAACGACAAAAATTGAGTCCTTTAGTTTTTTGGTTTTACTTGAGTTTTAGTTTAGTTAAAATCTTTGCTTTCATTTTTAGTTTAGTTTTTAGATTCTAGTTTTGGTTTTGTGATAACCTCCTTTTTGGTGCTAACTTGGAGTTTGTGCAGCTTTTTCGTTGGCCTAAGATCTTTCTTTTGAGACTAATAACAAGTGCTTTTACAGGTTTGAATGTCCAAGAATTACATTTTGAAACCACTTTGCTTGTTTTAGATTAGAAAACACTTTGTTTGGTGCTTAAAATGAACGATTGTCTTTCTCACATAGATTTAATTAGAGGGTAAAGAACACCATGTTTTAGTGTTTGAGGGTGGTAGTTATTATGCTCTCACCTTGTGCAAACTCGGTGATCAGAAAGCCAAACCCATCTAATTTTGTGCTTACCCATTAGAGGGCCTGCCTTAGTGGGAAAAATTACTCACCCTAAGAGAACGACCCAAGCAGTAATGGGCTAAAGCCAAGTCCTTCCAAACCACTATATAAATTTGTGGCTGTGAGGAAAGTTCAAAGTCAATAGGATGGTACATGATAGTTCTCCTCCAATATCTTTATGATACGAGAAACCCTTGTTCTAAGGGTTGGGAGACCTCTCAAGGGAGTTTATCATCGTATCTCCTGAACCAAATGCCCTTACTAGACACCTCTTGTTTGTAGTGGCCAAAATCCCTCTATTTGTTGGTGCAGGAGGTCGGACCTCTGAAGTCGTCCCACATTCTCACGATTCACTGTAGAGATAGCAAACTCCAAGAGGTCATGACCCAGAAGTTCAAAACTTGGTATGCCTGTAGAAGTGAGTGTCATGGAGGGGAGCCAGTGCTACCAAGTTCCTAGGCTATACGCTTTGAATAAGCATGGCTAAAGAAATCCAAGTGGGAATTCAACAAATATTGTCCTTGCCAACCTTAGGCTTGTGCTTGTCTTCTTTAAAAATCAAACATTTTCACATCAAACCAATCCTAAACAAATTTTTTGATACTGTTTGTTGTGTTTTCTAGTCATATCTCATCAGAAACAGTCAAAAAATTAGATCAAAACCATTTCAAAAACATCAAAACTGTCAAAACAACATTCTAGAAAATAACAACTACCAGATACAAAGCCACAACTGCCTAATTACCATAATTTTACAAAATCCTTGTCTAAAACTGAACCAATTCATCATAATAGTGATCTTGACTTCCAAAATAGAGACTTGCCAGATTTACCAATTCATTTTAGTCATTCCCATTAGAAATACATTGCATTATAGGTTGCATTCCTCAATCCTTTGCATTACAAAAATTAGACCTTGACTTTTAGGCTGCATTTAAACCTTTAGATTTTGAACATAGGGAGACCTTTGAGCTTTTGAAAATTCTTGGTTACTCATTCTACTTGTCATTGACCATTTTCCTTGTCATTTGTCTTGTCATTGTCACTTTGTCAAGTTGAGTCTTGGTCTTGTCTCTTGGTCTTGGTTGTCCTCTTATGGTCAATGACATTTGGAATTTGTTGCCTTGGATTTACATTATCTTGAGTGCCACCCTTTGTTTAAAATTTTAGGGTTCCTTTGCATTAGATTTCCCTCATTTAGACTACCCTTAA
Source organism: Sequoia sempervirens (assembly GCA_007258455.2). Taxonomy (NCBI): domain Eukaryota; kingdom Viridiplantae; phylum Streptophyta; class Pinopsida; order Cupressales; family Cupressaceae; genus Sequoia; species Sequoia sempervirens. The sequence goes on along the minus strand of VDFB02105785.1, from coordinate 315,053,168 downwards.
ATTGTACTTTACCCATTATTCCAAAAATACAAAAAAATAGCTCACTTTACCTTAGTATCATATCAATCCCTCATTATCCTTGCATTTTCATACCCCAAAATACAAAAAAAAAAAACATAGATTAATCTCATTATCATCATAACCTTGCATTAGAATCATTTAGTCACCTTATCACTCACTTTGACCATCAATCAATCTTTTAGTTTCCTTTAGCATCCATTATCCCCTATCTTTTAGACATTGTCATCCTTGCATTATCACCCTTGCATTTTCATATCCAATTTTTTTTAAAAAAAATCCAAAAACATAGCATAGTCTCATTGCCATTTTTCATTATCCCCAACTTGCAAAAGTCTTACATGGTTGAAACAAGGTCAAAAGCCAAGCAAAAGGACATGGATTTCTTAAGAGACCCCTTTCCTGATAATATCATAGATTCAAATCAATCCACACCCCGCAACAACACACCACAAAGAGAACAAAGTGACCCTTGGGAAGACCAAAAATTTGAAGTAGTCAACAAATAATTGACCCCTCAAGAGATTGAAAGGGCTTATCAAGATCCAAGACTTTTAACCATAGTTGATCAACTTGTTAGTGCCAATCCAAACAAATTTTTCTATGAATTATCCAAGAAGGGTGCCAAGTTACCTCAAGGTTATGACGTATCAACCATCATAGAACAAGGAATTGGAAATCCATTTGGCATGCCTTCATCACAATAAATGGTAAACATACCCCTTGCGACAACTACACACATGACCACTACCACCACAACACACATTCCAAACATCCCAACTCATGCCACTACACAAGGTCCAACTTTCACATTTGGTAGTTCCTCAAACACCATGGGTAAGACTTTCACGAATCCTCTCTTTCAAAACACAAATCAAGGGTCCACATCACAAGGTCCCACACCTTTGATTCAAAGTCACACACCCTTGAACCGAAATGCAAAACAAAGTTCCATACCCACATCCCAAAACACAAACCAAGGGCCCTCATTCCAATTCCAAAGTGCACCTTCATCAAATCAACCTCCACCAAATAACCCTAGATAGGTGCACATTATCTCATGAAAGACCCTGTAAAACCCCATCCCACAACCTAGAGGACAATGCAACATTGTGGAAGCACAACTAATTTTTTTCTTAAAAAGAGTAACAATGACGAGTGAAGTAGACTACTCTAACACATACATCCTCTAGGCCACGCAACACATCTACATGTGAACTTCACAACTTACAAAATTATTCTAAAACATAGCATAAGAAATTAACTCATGATAACATCATACATCAAAGCATTAACCCATAGCATAATAATTAAACATGGAAATGTAATGAACATATTTCCATCGATACAACACCACTTAAAAATGATATATACAATTTAATCCAATAGTGAATAGATCATACATAATGTTACAATTATAGTACAAGGAATCCTCCTTGATTACAAATAAGGAATACAAATACATAGTGTCCCTTTGTTACAATGAATACAAGAGAAGTACAAATCCATAGAACACACGAGCTCCTTGAACTAGAAGATCCCACCATCATGAACATAAAGAGAAAGTCCAACAATGTAAGGTGCACGCCACCCAGCCATGTGGTACCTGTAGGCCCAACCCCCATGCTAGGAGATAGTAAATGGCAACCAAGACAAGCGTACTACTTCTAGACACAAGCAATGTATAAAACTACACTGTACTAGTAAACACAAAACAACACTGTACCAATAAACATAAAACATAAGGTTACATTACTTCCAGAATCACTGAATCAATTACATCCACTATACAATACAAACTGACTGCTGTCATAGGAGGAGTGTCATCACAAAGGTTGCATTGGTTATCCAAAGGAGATCTTCCTAGGTCCCGGTCCCCATCTTGGGTTATCCTGGTAACCTCTCACGAACCCGGCCCCACATGCACACCAGTGCAAAATTGATTATTTTTCGAGAAGACAAGATAACGATCTTTCCATTTCAAGCCTTCCCGACTCATCTCAAGTCGCATACTAGCCCTTGAGCCAATGAGCGAGGCTAAATTATCTAATTAAATGTTTTAAGCTACTCTATCCCTAATAAAGGTTATTTAATTTCCATTGATTAAACTGACATTCACACGAGTTGTCTTGGGACCCCCTGACCCCCATTGAAAGCAACTCCCCTATTGACAACACAATAACATATTCCACAATCTAAGGGTAGACAAGGTGCACAAAATACAATAACAAATATCAACCATTCTGCAAAGAACAACACATCTCGTTCGTAGTAACCGGGTGCTCAAATTAAATCACACAACCTGTTCATAGTAATCGGGTGTTCAAACTAATTCACACATTCCTACAGATGTCAAATACTGAATCCAAAATATGTGCACTACCCAAGGAAATCTCAAAAATGGTGAACAAAAGATACAATAACCCTTTCACAATTTTACAATCTCTGGAAGACTTACATTTTCTTGACAACAAATATTCCCCACAATTCACAATTATAGAAGAACACACAATTACAATAAGCCACTCAAGTAATTAAATAAATGACCATTAGGATTTCCTAAATCCAATAAATCAATATCGAATTAAACCAATTGTTTAACTTCCAGTTTGACAATTACTCATAATATTTAACTCAAATTGGCCACCAACATGATCAGAAAAGAACCCAACTTAAAACAATTCAAATACTTAAATAATCTAATATTCGGATTTCCTAAATCCAAATTGAATCAATATCTCATCACATGCAATTATTCAAAGTAAATATAATTTCATTTGCAATAATAAGGAAATAAAATAAAACTATTCACTTAACTTCATTTCCACAGTTTCATATAATAATAAAATTAATTTTTTTATTACAATCATTGCATTATAAAATCCCCTACTAGTGCGTTAAACATTTTAATAACACAATATCTATTTAAATATAATTCAACTTTCTCTCCAAGTCATTTTATTTTAAAATTTACTAGCTCATGCATTTGCATACTTATATTAAAATATATACTTTCGTTTACAAGCCATAAAGAAAATTAAAACTAGTTGTTTAACTCAAATTTCACAAACCCATATAAATAAAAATCTCAATCTTTCTAATAAAATCAATTTATTATAAAACACCTACTTGTGCATTGCATGCAATAATTAACATCATGATATTTATTTAAATAAATATTTTTTTAAAATAAATATATATATTTTCTAATTATATAATCCAATTATTCTTTTCCAATATTCATTTTAAAATATCTAATTGTGCATGTGCATGCACCTATTTAAAAATACACTTAAATATATTTATATTTAAATATACTAAAATTATATGCAAATTTTTTTAATATATATTTTTAAATAAATATATATATATATATATATATAAATTTACATTTTTCAAACAATATTAAACATAAAACCAGTTTGTTGCGACTTTAATAACTTTCGATTTCGAATCTGGATTTTTCTAAAAATTTTACTGAAAGTGTTCCACAAAGTTTTTTAAAACGTATAAAAACTTCAACCATACCCAGTTCGTAAATATTTAGTTATGATTAATTTAGTGACCCTCTCTCTCTGTTGTTTTGATTTACAAATTACCAAGGTTTCCAATTTTCACAAATCTACCAAAAGATTTCATTTTCAATCCTACAGAGGTTTTCTAATTCCTCTATTGTTTTATTTTGAATTTTATATTGTATTAAAAATCATCCCCTACAAAGATTGATGTAATTTACCATTTCCTATAGAAGAATAAATTATATTTTCATAGGAAGAAGTTTCAAAGTTTTGATTTAAATTAAACAGAGGTTCAATAATCCCACTATAATTTTCTTTTGTATAAATCTATTTCAAATACTCATTTTAACAGAGGAATTGTTTTCTACAGAGATTTATTTTAAAAACAAAAGCTTCTACAGTAATGAAAACGTCTTCTAATCTTTTGCAATTTGCATTACAATAATTAAATAACTCTTTCAAATCAAAATTCATAAAAACAATTAAGGAACCTATTCTAGAAGAATTGTTGCCAAGATTGTCAAAACTTCTTCCAAAAAAATTGTCATTTCCCAGAGAACAGAAATAAATCACAGCCAAGAATTTCCACAAACTAGATTCCTAGAATTATCAAAAAGCTTCTAAAATCTACAATTTCTTCAAACTAGATTCCTAGAATTATCAGAAAGCTTCTAACATCTACAATTTACCTTTGTTCTTCTTTTTCCCGTGTAAACAACTTCCTCTTTTTTCACCAATTTCAATCAATCTCTCCATAAATCAATTTTAAGACAATAAGAAAACAAATTCTTCTAACTTCCAGTTCACACAACAAATATCTCTTCTTTAACAAACCAAGATATTTCTAAGATCTTTTCCTAATAACATGCATTTGAATTTAAAATAATTTATTTCTTTCAATTCACATTTAATAACTTTTAATTTTAATTCATATTTAATCTAATAATTAAAATTACCTTATAACATAAATTAAATCAATTAATTTATTTATTATAAATTTTTCACATTCATAATATAAATTAATTAAATACTTAATCATAACATATAATTTAATCCTCACAATTAAACTTTGCACGATAAATAAAATACCAAGACCAACATGGATAAAGAATATGACCAAAACACAGACTGATGACACATTGTACTAGGGTAGAGGTTTGACTAGGTAGTCTGTTACTATCTCCCAATCATTACTGTTGAGTAGTGGACACACTCAGACCTATGAAACCAGGTGAAGTCGTTGTCCTGTACCTGCAAACCTACAAGAAAAGCGAAAGTCGTACATGTATACAAATAATAATTCATACACACCGTGAAGAGAGAATCATGAAAATTACAGGGCACTTGTAAGCGAGTGACGCAATACCGTTCTCTTCACCAATACAATGTCACATCAACTGACGAGATAAAATATCAATTAAACTACAATGAGCATATATAGCAATGTCATCTCAACTAAGCATCTATGCAAACATAAAGCATGTCAAACATAATCACCATGCATATAATGTATCATCACATCAATATGGTCTATCATTGCTCCACTGTCAGCGATAGAACAACAATAACATAAATTATGGTCTAACAAAGTATTAGAACTGTCAAAGAAAACATAACAAATTAGAGGGGTGTTACAGACCCCAAGTCAAAACCACAACTAAGGGTCTACTACAAACCAAGAGTCTATTCCACTACTTCAAAATACAAACCAAGGACCCCTTCCATCATTCCAAAACTCCACTCAAGGGCCAACACCATCACTTCAAAATGTCAATCAAGGGAACATTCCTTCATGTAAAAATGTCAACCAAGGGAGCATTCCCTCACATCAAAACATCAATCAAGGGCCCATGAATTCATATCAAAATGTAAATCAAGGTCCTATACCCTCATTTTCAAACTAATGATTCAATTTTCAAAAATAAAACATGAATCAAGGGTTTATACCTCAACTTCAAAACGCCATACCAAATACGAACATGATCTTTGGAACCAACCTAAACACCAATCTCATTCCAAATCAAAACAACTTACATCCATATAACAATCAAGGTATCATATCACCAAACATCAATCAAAATCCAAACCCAACACATGACCTCAATGACAACATTATTGCATCACATCAAAACAATGCGACATCATCCCTTGTAGACTATTTGATCCAACACATGCAATTGGGAACCAACAAGAAGACATATTCTATGGAGGAGTTGTTCCCCTTTTCATTTGATCAAAAATTATACATGCCACCCTTTCCCCCGCATTTCATAACACCACCATTGCTTAAATATAAGGGGACAAGGGATTCGGTAGAACACATTTGTGAATTCAACATAGCATGCATGGAAGTTGCATATGACCCCACATATTTGATAAGGATATTCTCACAAAGTCTCACAGGGGCAGCCTTAGATTGGTTCTCACATCTTCCACAAGGCATCAGAACATGGGGTGAACTTGCCAACAAATTCATCAATCATTTTTCCTTTAACATTAAAAATGATGTCACCCTTGCAACATTGAGCACAACTAAGCAAGAAGAAGAGGAATCACTTACCTCATTTTACCAGAGATGGCGAGGCTTGGTTAGCAAATTCCCTTGTCATATTCTTGAAAAACAACTTGTCACCATATTTGTAGAAAACCTTAATGGAGAGTTGATGAGTCGAATTCAAATCCAATGTTGCACAATGTTTGAAGAGATTCTTGAGAAGGGTGTCCTTATTGAGAAAGGCCTTATAACTAGAGGACTGGTCAAGATAAACAAAGACAATCAGAAACCCAACAATGACAAAGGAAAATATTGGTCCCGAAACAAAAATGTCACAAATGACAAAGTTGTTGATGCCAAACTAATAACCAAAGGACCAATCATTCAACTTAAAGGCCCTTCTTCATCAAACACATCCAATACACTAAGTACCCAAGCACAAGGTCAAAACAAAACACTGAATGCTATCCAAAGCAACCAACAAAGAAAAGGTCCTTCCCATGCCAAGAGAACATACACCCCCTTGGGTGAACCTATTGAATCAATCCTCAAATGACTTTTGCAATCTAATGTCATTACACTACTAGACACCAAGAATTATGAACCTTCCTTGATCAAACCATATTGGTGGAAAGATGATGAATACTGTGAATACCATCACACAAAAGGACACAAAATATCTAGATGTTGGACACTTAAGAACATCATGCAAGACCTTATTGAGGATCAAACCATTTCAATTGATAATTCACAAGGAAAAACCAATTTTGATCATACAATATTTAAGACCCCTTTGCAAGACCATGATAAAGGAAAAGCCTCCACTTCAGGGAATAATAACAACAATGCCAACTATGTAGTTGTCAAGCATTATTACAGCACCATCATTCTTAATGTGACACCCTTTGATGATCGCATTGCCACTATCACCATAAACAAGCCAAACTCAGATTGTGTTATCGCCACCTGTAGAAGTAGGATAACTATATCCTGGTCCATCTGCAAGTCCTCAGCCAAAGAGACAATATAACCTCTTAGAACAGCTAGGGAAAACTCCAACGCAAATTTCTATCTTGGAACTCCTTTGCATTTCACCACAGCATAGAGTGGTCCTTGAAAAATCCCTACAAGAAGCCTATGTTCCCGCAAATCTAGATGTCAATGAATTTAAGGCCATGGTCAGATACCTCGCTATGCCACACCATGTCACCTTCTCCGAATAGGACTTTTTAGCACCAAAAATTGACCATAACAGTCCTCTACATCTAGAAGTATTTGTTAACACACACAAGATCAAACAAATCTTAGTGGATGGTGAAGCGGGCTTGAATATTTGCTCACTAAAATTAGTGAAGGAATTGGGATACTCTGATAATTGCATTAACCACACCAAGAAAATCATAATCAAATCCTATAATGATGTTGAGCGATCTTCCGAAGGCTTATTGTCACTCCCAATGAGGATTGGCCCAACCATACAGGACATATTATTTCACGTCTTGAATCTGGGTTTACATTCCAATCTCCTCCTTGGTTGCCCATGGATTCATGCCATGAGGGATATTCCATCCACCTACCATCAATTCCTCAAGTTCCCACATAGCGGCACTGAAATCACTATCCCAGGTGACCCTGATCCTTTCCAATATTGTTCCAACCTCAAAGGAACTGATGAACATAAAGTTCCCATCAATTGAGAGGCGTCATCTTCCACTTCATCCACCACACCATCCCACTACAATGATCCATCCACCCTTTTCAAATCATCTAACTCATTCATTACACCTTCCATGCCTAAGATCCAAATCCAAGACAAAGGTTGTGGAGAGTACGATATGAAGAGTCTCTTTTTCATTGGCAAGCTACCTAAGTCACCAAAGTCATATGGAAAACCACATCCTATACATCACAAAGTTGTTATCCACAATCCCCCTACCACTTTCACTAAATGGGGGGAACTTGCTAAGGAATCTCTAGATGACCACATTCTTACATGGTTGTACAAAGAAGAGGAGGTTATTGAAACTAAGAAATTTCCAATTGAATAGTATCCAAAAGGGTTATAAATAATGAAACAACATGGATATGATGGATACAATGGCCTTAGTCTAAACAAACAGGGAATGTTGGAACCTCTACAACCTCCTAAGCTAATAAGTCATCAAGGACTATGGTTTGTTCCAGTAAAAGTGACTATTCAAGGTAGCAGGTCACCCTCAAGTGAGGTTGCTAGTACTTTAGATGAGAGCGAGACAGATGAAGACCCTAGGGATTATGATGTTGATTCCAATGAATATAATTGGGATTCCTTATCCTCCACCACTTTCATGGACCTTGATAAACTGTTTGGGGAATTTGACCAAATGCTTACCCTTGACTCTTCACGAAATCCATCGAGTACCCATCTGAGGATGTCCTTGACTAAAGAAGAATGGCTTCAACACTATTTCTAGAAATCCATTGATTTAGCCTCTTAGGAGCCTGATGACTCTAGTTCCATCTTTACCCTATCTGCCTACACCATGACCCTTAATAATACTGATGATGGATTACCTCTTGTCTACCCTCAACTTATAGATTGGGACCAACAAGGACCACCAAGTTTAGACACTTTTGAGAATGACAAAGTTATTGTTGAGTTCATGGGACTTCATGATGGAATACCAAATGGAGATCATAAAATTGGCTTTTCCATAAAACTCAATTATTCTGCATACTTTGGTGAGGATGTCCTATCCTCTAGTCGCAAAAGTGAAAATGAAAAAATTAAAAATAAAAATAATAGGTCTTTAGGTGAAAACCGAAAGGTTCTTGTTGACTGCGAAAAAGTAAAAATAAAGGATGTACCTGAAGGTGAAAACCTCTTTAAGGCGCCCAAGGATGGAGGACAGGACTGTCTCCCAATAGACTGAGAGAGATCATTGTTTCTTATAGAAGAAACAGAGGAAGTCAACATTGGAACATGAGATAACTCCAGAATAATAAAATTAGCAGCATCCTTGACCATTGAGGAAAAGCCTGAGTTCATAACATTCTTCTTAGAAATACAAGTCAACTTCGAATGGTTATATGCCGATATGCCTAGATTGGATCCCAGATTGGTTCTACATCATTTACCATTGCTACCAAATTCCAAACCATTCAAATAAAAGTTAAGAAAAATGTACCCCTAGATTGTGTTGAGATTATGGATGCACAGTCCTTGAAGTTGCAGACTTCGATGGAGGACCTTTGAGCCAGGAAAGATAATCAACCACCTAGAAAGTGTTGCAACTAGGCATGCACAATAGAGATTCTATATTGATATGATATATTGATATTGGATATTGGATATGTTACAAATGAACAAGATGCCTGATTATATAGGAAAGATGTAAAACCTAATATGCATGAGATGTTGCCATGTGTCTTGATCTAACAACATGTGACAACATGTGAACCCTATCTAGATGATTATTAAATGTTGAGATAAGTTCTAGAAGGACAACTCATCTTCTAGAAGGAATCTTATCCCACCAAACAAGGAAGGGAATATAATCCCATTTATTAAATGATTGCAACCTAGGACTAAATGATTTATGACCTAAGTTAACTTATGCTAGTGTAATAATTAATTAATTACACCAACACCCCCCCATAAGTGCAACTTAGGGAGGAAAATGCAATGATTATGCATAGATGATGATTGATGATGGGTCCCAGCTACGAGGCCATGTTAGGAACCCATGTACATGAAAGATGCAGAAAATCTTCCACAACCAGAGAAAAGAGGAAAACCCAGTGGGAACAAAACCCCTCTCCAAAAAGGAGATGAAAAATGCAAAAATGTGAGATAGGATGGGAAGGATGGAGGACTCCCAAATAACCCCCAAGTACACCATCCATCACATGGATACAATACAATAGTTCCTCCATAGGAGGGAAAGAAAGAGACTATATAGCCCCCCCAGAAGATGATATCACCTGCAAAAATGGTAAGTGGCTGAAGACAAAATAGAATCCAATGTCGACAAACAACTTGTCTCCCTTTCGGAAGAAACAAAACCAACTGCAAGTGGAGAGATGCTTCCCATTCCGGATAGGAATTGAAGGAAGGATGAAGGAGGATGATGGTGTCTCTGAACGCTGCTCAAATGTCTCCTTGCCTGAAGATGAAGATGCCACAATCAATGAAGAGAGTGACAAACCAGGTCGATGCAGAAACTGATGCTGAACAATATCCAAAGACGAAGATAGGATGAATATGATGGATGTGATGGAGACTTGATAGCCCCCCCTGAATGAAGTGTCCTCAAAACCACTGAAAGAAGTCTGAAGCAAATCCAATGTTAGATGCTAAAGAAACTACAAATCCTGAATGGAATGACAGGGAAGAAGTCTTGGATATGAAATATCTGAATAGAGGAGTGATACCCCCTCAAGAATGTTCTCCAAACTTGTAGAAGTAGCCAAGTCAATGATGCCTGAAACAAAGCCATCCTGTGATGCCAAGTCTGAAAAACTAAATGTGTCCTGATCGATGATGATAGTGGAAGCCTCAATCAATGATTCTGGACAAGGAATCATTGAATGTGAAGGAATACCAACTATCTCTGATGAAGAAGAAGCACTGAAAGGTACCTTGTCAACCTCTTCGGAAAGATCAAGGCAATCAACCTCCTGCACAACAATATCATCATAGGGAACTTGATCTGAAGCAAGACATTCTGAATCATGACCATTGGGGAATGGTGGAGTATCTGAATCTTCGTAGATCTCCCAAAGCTTAGTCCAAAGAATGTGAGGAAAATCACAATGATCAATAGAACTCAAAACATCACAATTAACTTGCATAGAAATGATTTCCAAAATAGTATATCTGCTACAACTCCAAGCAAGTTCATGAATACCTTCACTTGGATGAGGAACAATACCAAATAGATGTGGCAACAAATTAAGTGAATGAAGATGGTGGCAGATCCCATCTCGCCATTGCTTATAGTTACCCTCGTGCAACATAACCAAAGAAGGAGAGAAATATGCAAGCCCCATAATGAAATTTCTCCACAAAAACAAAGACACTGACCTTCAATAGCAAATAAAGACTTCCAAATATGATTTACAACTGAAGTGATGCAACCCGGATCAAAACAAACTTGTCCCAAGCTTCAGAATAACCAAGTTATTGATCAAATGCACCAAATTGAAAAAACCATCATGCAAGAGTACCTGGAGCTGAAACTGATCAAGGGGCTGGACTGATGAAAAAAAAGCTCTGAATCACCTTCCTGATGCCGCTGGAATTTCTGAAATCTGACAAATGGTTGAGAAGATATGCAGCTTTGAGTCCAGATTAGGGTTTTGTCTTCAGTTGGATGTATAATTTTCTGCAAGCAAAATTTTGTAAAACTGATGTCACCACTGGAAAGTAGACGGAAAGAAATTTTCGACGGTATATCGTTTGCAAAATTTTGATATCCTGGGTGAAAGTTGTGATCAAATGAAAAAAATGCCCTGATTAGGCACTTCGCAGGCTAAACAGGGGCAAAATTCTAGCCCCCCGAGCGCTGGCACTTGGTCGGTGATGTGACCACGGCGTGATATATGGAAAAAAAAGCGGGGGGCCGTCAGGCGGAGTGGCGGCCGAGCGGAGCTCGGTGGTGTCGGGGCGGCGCCACTGGATGAAGCGGAGCCGATGTAGGAAACACTCGGCGTCGACAAGAGCAAAAAGCTGACGGTCAACAAATCTCGTCGGTTGGCGAGATGTACACAGAGCCAACGGTCGATGGAGACTGTGCTCAAGCCGGCGACGTACGATGTCAATAGTGGAGACCACGGTCAACAGAGATTGTCGGCAGCTGATGAATGGCGAGTCTGGAAATAGTACTTCCCCCCTGCAAACAATAAATGATAGCGGCCGACCCAAAATATTTTGCAGGCTTGACAATCAAAATAAAATTTGAATATTGCTAATTATGAGCAATTCAAAATTTAAATGCCGATATCCATAAAAAATAAACCCAAAATATTTAATAAAATGTCGATAGATTAAATATTTATGCCGACGGATGAAGAATATGTGCCCAATGAAAACTATAGCACAGAAAAAATAAAAGGATGCCGACCGGTAAAATAAATTTTTAGTCGCCCGAATAATTTTATTTTTTTGAAACTATAGAAAAATAGTATTTTTGCCAAATAATAAAAAGTATTAGCCCGATTTTTCTGAAACAAAAAGTGGCTTGCGTATTAAAAAAAATTTCCTCAGAGGACAACTGACCGGGATGATTTTTCACTGCAAATTGTACGGATAGTATGATTGATTTTGCAAACCCTAAAAAAATACCTCTGAAGCTCCCAGGTTGATGTATCCGATTTTGATGAATGGGCAGGTGATCCTAGGGTTTCAAGGCCTTCTGAAGACAATGGCGAGCTCGTATTTGACTCTATCTGCTTCAAAAATCAGCTTGGTCCCCAGGTGGAAACAAGTAGCCTTCAATGGAAACCTTCAGCCTACAAGAATCTCGCATACCAACTTTCTTGATCGAGGGTTGACGTTTCACTGGATAAGCTCTGATACCATGTTGAGATTATGGATGCACAGTCCTTGAAGCTGCAGACTTCGATGGAGGACCTTTGAAGCCAGGAAAGATAATCAACCACCTAGAAAGTGTTGCAACTAGGCATGCACAATAGAGATTCTATATTGATAATTGATATTGGATATGTTACAAATGAACAAGATGCCTGATTATATAGGCAAGAAGTAAAACCTAATATGCATGAGATGTTGCCATGTGTCTTGATCTAACAACATGTGACAACATGTGAACCCTATCTAGATGATTATTAAATGTTGAGATAAGTTCTAGAAGGACAACTCATCTTCTAGAAGGAATCTTATCCCACCAAACATGGAAGGGAATATAATCCCATTTATTAAATGATTGCAACCTAGGACTAAATGATTTATGACCTAAGTTAACTTATGCTAGTGTAATAATTAATTAATTACACCAACAGATTGCACTCCTTGTCAAGGTAGAACATAAGAAGCTCTTGGATGTCGGATTCATTCGCCTGATTGATTATGCAGAATGGATATCAAATCTAGTTTTGTCACGTCTCAAACTTCGATAATGCTTGATTTTACTTTATATAGAATTGAAATATGAATGTGTGGTAGAATAATTGTGTTATTTGAATGAAAGAATAAATGAATGTTATTTTATTTTAGAAAAATGAAATGTGATGATTATTATCTAAATTCAAATGATATAACATTGAAAATGATATATTAGAATGATGAATTGTATTTCTTTGATTTATATATTTTGGACACTAATCTATTAATGGGTGCCTAAGTTTACATGAGATGTAGGTTTTTGAAGACCAAGAGGATGGTTAAGGTAGAGGAGGTTAGCCATCTAGCAGGGTTAAGATGGAACGGATACTCTCGCACACATGCACTTAGTAACATGTAGTTGCATTTAGGAATTAATATTTAGTTAATTGTTTATTTTTTCCTTTATTTTATAATTGTTAATTAAATTAATTAATGGTAAATTAAAAGTGCAAGGAAATAAAATAATTTTTTTATTTTACTTTTATTGATTCTTTGAAAATTAAATATTATTTAGTTATTTGAAGATAATTGTGAGCATAGCAATAAAACTTGCTTTCTTTTAAAATTAGATTTATTGGAAAAATTAGAATAAAATGGAAAATGGGAAGATTTTCGAAAACAAACTGATAGATAGAAAACAATAAAAAAATAGAAAATAAGAGAAAAGTTGTTAAAAATTAGGAAAAAAAAACATAAAACAAAGCAAAATAAAGCTAGAAAAAAGAGGAATAAAGTAAAAAAAATTTTATAAAAACTCTTATTTTCTCATAAGATGATTCATTCTAAAAATTATTAATTTTCTATTATCTTTCTTCTTTCTCTCTGAAAACAAAAGGGTTACAAAATAAGAATAGTAGAATTCAATAGGAATTGGGAAAGGAAGAAGAATTGATCAGGAAAGGACAATAGAACTAGAGCAATTTCATCAAGATAGCATTGGATTCCAGGTTTTTCATCACTATTCCATAAAATTTTTACTTTAGTTGTGTGTGTAAATGGATTATCTATGTTTTTCATGAGAAAAGATTTAAATTTGCATTCAAACAAATATTATCTTGAAAATATGTATTATTTTTATGTAGGAGAAAATAGAAAACCCAATTAGTCTATGTTATCTCTATTATATATATATATATATATACTGTTGCATAGTGATTCGAAACTAGTATTTGAAGGGTAGAATCATAGTTTTTTTATGTAGTTATTGGTTTCAATTTAAAATATATATATATTAAACAAATTAAAAGCAGCTTGTAGCTGCATATAAGAGGTTGTGGAGAGGACAATGACCTCTCCATAGGTCACGACTTGTGGAGAGGGCGTTACCCTCCCCACAGGGATTGCGCCCATGAGGGAGCAGCTTCCCCCTCATCCCATATCAAAGATTATTAAACTTAAACTTTTAGTTTTTTAAATACTTCAAACTCTGTTCAAAAATTCGCCTCTCACTGCTAACAGTAAGTTGGATATATATACATAATCAAGTCTGATAAATCTGTAATCTCTCTTTTATATTGATATATATATATAAATATATATATATAATGTGTATACAACATGATTTTAAATTATTAGAAAACTATTTTTCAATACATACACACACACATATACAAAATTTAATAAAAAATATATGCAAAATCTGAACTTGTTATACACAACTTTTGTTTTTCAAATGATATTATGAAACTGTTGAGAATATGTTCTGATTTTATAATGATGTTCTTGATATCAAATCTGATTTTTAATGATTTGTGTAATCTAAGTTTTATTTTTGTTTAATAAATAATTTTCCTGAATAAATGTGTATATATTTATATATATGATATATATATAAACATATACACATACACATACACATATGATCATGTATATATATATTCTAAAGAAATGATTTAAATCTATTATGAATGAATTTAACATACATGATGACTTATGATTTCATAATTGGAATTGCAGTCAAACAATAGAAAAACCATTGAAACACATTGAATCACTATTTTTATGAGAATCATAAGAATTAAATAGTTGGATTGTTAATTGTAGTGGACAATTATTTATTGGATATTTCCTTGTCAATGAAATCGAAAACTTGTATAACATTTAGAGAACTTGATGATAAAATTGTACTAGAAAGAACTAAATGATTAGAAAATGCTTGTAAATATTACAAACTTGTGAAATTATGCTTTTATGAAACCACTTCTAGGACAGGATGTCGAATGTGGGCTTCCAGAGATGATAGTTTTCCTTTTCAAAACTATCACTTTATTTTATTTTCTTGGCCAAGCTAGATGCACCATTGAAACAAATGGATTAAAAAGCCTAATATATGTCTCTATCACACTGATAGCGAGTAATATGTCATTCTAGTGTTAGGAATTGCATATAGGCTATAGGCTTGCATCGAGAGTTCCCTCCTGCTTACACCGTTCTGGGTTGCTAGGCTCCTCGTGCAGAGTCGGAGTTTTCTTTGAGCTAGGAATAAATCGGAGGAAGTGTTAGTGCTTCGTGGTTGGGCAGAAAAGACGCCTTAATCTCTCTCTTGGCCTCATCTTGCAGAAGACCGGTGGGGTCATGGCGGTTGAGGATCAAGATTTATTTTTCACATGGATATATATATATATTCTTATACTTTTTTGTATGGCCTGCATGGCCACTTGTAAATGTAAACTTTCTATCATGAATGTAATTAATGATGTAAATTTATTTTTGTAACATTGAAATAGATGTTTTGTAATATCACGTAGGAGTTAACTTTGTATGTGACATTTTAATTGCCTTGGAGCAATCTTATTAATATATCTATTGTTTCATTATTCTTATGTGGAAATGAATCTTTTATCAATATCCTTAATTGGTAATGTGAATATTCTTTGATTTTTCCATTTTTAGTAAGTAAGGTTGATGTTATTTACAAGTTCCTATCACAAAACCAAATGGTCAAATCAGAGTTTGCACGGATTTATGAGACCTCAACAAAGCTTGTCCTAAAGATGACTTTCCTCTGCCAAACATTGACATCATAGTGGATTTAATTGCTCGACATGAAATACTATCACTAATGGATGGATTCTCAGGATACAATCACATCAGAATTGCCACTGAAGATCAACCAAAAATAGCTTTCACATGCGCTTGGGGAACTTTCTGTTGGAATGTCATGCCATTTGGACTGAAAAATGTTGGAGCCACCTATCAAAGAACCATGACTACAATTTTTCATGACTATATGCATGTCCTTATGGAAGATTATGTTGATGACCTTCTCTCCAAGTCTTTAGAATGAGGTGGAAACTTAGCATTCTTGGATAAGATTTTCACCCGACTTGAAAAATATCAACTGAAGCTAAATCCAAAGAAATGTGTTTTTGGGGTCCAATCAGGCAAATTCCTAGGATATATAGTCTCTTGTAGAGGAATAGAATTTGATCCTGCCAAAGTAAAATCTATCTTAGACATGCCACCACCAACTAACATCAGTCAATTAAGGACATTGCAAGGAAGATTACAATCAATTCGCAGATTCATTGCTCAGCTAGCAGACAGGACCCATCCATTCCAACATTTGTTAAGAAAAGGTATTCCCTTCAATTGGATTGACAAATGTCAAGAAGCATTTGACCAAATCAATAAGTATCTATTAACTCCCCTAGTCCTTATGCCACCAATTGATGGAAGACATTTGATACTATATGTGACAACTACTACATCAACACTGGGGACACTTTTAGCACAAAATGATAATGATGGCAAGGAAATGGCAATATACTATATCAGCCGCACTTTAGTCGGGTATGAGCTAAAATATATTCCTATTGAGCGAGCATGTCTAGTATTGGTATTCACAACATAGAAATTAAGACATTATATACTAAATCACAAAACCTTGTTGATTGTGAAAATTGATCCTTTGAAATATCTACTCAGCAAAGTAGCATTGACAGATAGGCTAGCTAAATGGGTTATGATTCTGAGTGAATATGTTGACCGCAAAGCAATAAAGAGACAAGTAATAGCTTACCAACTTGCAAATGCACCATTAAAAGCATCCCATCCTTTGGTATCTAAATTCTTAGATGAATCAATCCTTGTCATAGAGACACCAACAACATGGAAGCTATATTTTGATGGATCTTATACAAGTCATGGGTCAGGAGTCGGTATTCCATTTGTCACACCTCAAGGATACTCCATTCCTAAGTCATTTTGGATAGAATTTTTGTGCACAAAAAACATGGTTGAATATGAAGCATTATTGACAAGACTTCATATGGTAATAAATTGGAAAATGAGGGACCTTCAAGTTTATGGTGACTCCCAATTAGTGATTAAACAAGTTAATGATGACTATGATACCAAGGATGAGAAATTGATGCCCTACAAGTGCATGGTAGACAAATTCTGACTATACTTTGACAATATTTCCTTTGAACAGATACCAAGAATCCAAAACAAAGAAGTTGACACAATGGCTACCATTGGACCTCTCTTGGACATTCCTAACAATGCCTCACAATATGAGTTTTTGGTGGAACAATTGTTGATCCCTGCATTCGATGTCCCCAAAATTGAACTTGTGTGTGAACTTGTTGGTCTTGAATCTCCTTGGTACAAAGACATCTATGCATATTTTCATGACCAAATTATCCCTCCCGATTTCTCCCTTAACCAATGCAAAACCTTTATCCGACAAGCATCCAAGTATGCCATCATCGGAGACACCTTTTATCGTTGTAGCCTAGATAGTACCCTCCTTCAGTGTCTTGACTCAAATGAAGCACAAACAACCTTACAAGAGGTACACCAGGATATATGTGGAGCTCACTATGTTGGTCCAACCTTAGCTAAAAAGCTCATGAGAACGGGATATTATTGGCATACAATGGAACGTTATGCTTATCACTCTGTGAAGAAATGTCACTAGTTTCAAATTCATGGAGATCTTATACATGCACCAACCCAGGAACTTTAGCCACTTACTTCACCTTGGCCATTTTCTCAGTGGGGACTCGACCTCATAGGAAAGATCCATCCCACCTCTTCTAATGGACATAAGTTTATCCTTGTCACTACTGAGTATTTCACAAAATAGATTTGTGTGAGGGGGAAAGAATCCATTAGAATGCAAAGAAAGATCAAGATTGAAAATTGAAATTAGAATCTATCTAATTCAAAAACTCTTAATCTATTCCTATTCCATCACTCATGAAATGAACAATCTAAGCTATTTGAACTTACTAAATGAAATCCTAAGATTAACACAATGAATTCAAAAGCAAAGGAAAGATTACCATCCCATGTTGGAGTGTATTTGCATCATGTTGGGTTGTTCATATCACTACAAAGCCTCCATTGTTCGTGTGCAAAAGCTTGATGAACGATGCTTGGTTGATCGAAAAAGGTTGAAACTCTATCAATGGTGATTGTGACAGCACGTTGTTGCAAAAGTATGTTGATTCTTCGATCTATATTTGTGAGGAGAGAGGTTTGTTATATAGGAAAAGAGATTTCAAATCGATGATCAAGATTGTGTTGGAGAATATCCAGATCAATGGTCCACATGTGTAGAGAGGATTTAGACATGAGAAGATTGTGCAAAGTTGATTGCACAATTAGGGTGATTGAAGAATAGATTGGCTAGTCAAGTTTTAGATTGATCAGTCAGCAATTGATTGATCAGTTAGCAATTGATTGATTTTAGTTAGGAAATAGATGGTTGAGTTAGAAAAATTAGATTGCTGAGTTAGAAAAATTAGATTGCTTAGTTAGCAATCCATGATTTTCTCAATCAAAAAGTGGGTGGGGAATATTAATTAATTTATTTAATTAATTAATTTCTTTTTATGTTTGATTTTATTTTTTGATAAATGATTTGAATAGTTTGATTTAATTATTCAAATTTTGGAGGGAAAGTGTGATAATTAAATTATTATGATTTAATAATTCAATTAATTTTGAGGAATAAGGTGACTTAGTGATGTAATCAAATAATTAGCATTGTTTGACTAATCAGGACAAAATAAGATTAGATTAGGACTTTATTAAATAAATTTAATTTATTTAATTGGTTGAAATGATGAAACGTGAATTAATCAAATAACATTGTTTTATTCAATTAATAGAGGAATTAGGGTTTTCAAGACTTTATTAAATAAACGGTATTTATTTAATTTTTCAAGAATGATGAAAAAGTGAATTAATTAAATAATGTTGTATTATTCAATTAATAGAGGAAATTAGGGTTTCAGATGTCATTTGATGTCATTTGATGATCATGGGATGATTTTGAGATGATTAGAGATGTTCCAAATTGATTATGAGATTATTAAGATGTTCTGAGTTGATTCTGAGACATTTTGGGTTGATTCTGAGATGTTCTGAGACATTCTGAGTTGATTTTAAGATGTTCTAAGATGTTTTGGGTTGATTATGAGAAGTTCTGAGTTGATTCGGTGTCGTTCTGAGATGTTTCAGGTTGATTTTGAGACATTTTGAGTTGATTCAGAGTTGTTCTGAGATGTTTTGGGTTAATTATGAGACATTCTGAGTTGATTTGGGTTGATTCTGGTTGATTCTGAGATGTTTCGGGTTGATTCTGAGTTGTGATAGGTGTTAAGTCAATTTTACATGTCTAAATTTTTCCCCTCTTTGATATAAAGTATTGGTTGCTTTGTTTCAAATATTTTGTTTCTAAGATCAATTTTTGAAAAAAAAATTATGGCCCACTATTCCCCGGTGTTTCGTGGAATGATAGTAGGACTTTGTGCTACCCCCTCAAGAGGTTGACCAAAAATTTCAAGTTTTAAGGTCAAGCTCATGACTCTGTTCTATTTTTGTTCCGATGTGTTTAGGTCACAAAATCAGGTTTATAGGTCCTTCATTCCTCATTCCAATGTTTCTTTGAGCTTCTATTTTGAAAGTAGGAATGTTCCCCGATTAGAAATTAGGGTTTCTTGAGGTTTTATATAGGCAATTAGTCCTCTAGATAGCTCATTTGTGTTTTGAATCTATAGCTAATTCTTGTCTCTAGTTCTCTCGTTTTGTCAGCTTTTGAGGATAAATGTCATGATTTGATGGAGCCCCACATCATTTTGAGCTCGTTCAGGAGGTTGGATAGCCTTCAAGCATCAGTGGCTTAGTATGTACCTTCTCACTTTTTCTCTTTTGTCTTGTTTCGTTCTTGTTTTGTGTGTACTAAGTTTTCTAGGTCAAAAGCGAATTTTCCTAATTTCTGAGCATTTACCTCGGTTTCCTCACTTTTTCCTACTAAGAATCCACACCTTTGACATATTTCCACGCCTTTAACATATTTCCATGCCTTTGACTAGAATCTTCACTTTTGTTTTTGAGCATTTTCTTGAAAAGCTCACCTTTGATTTGAAAACTCGCCTTTGATTGTTTGAAGTCTTGAAATCTATCCTTTGACATATATCTTCGCCTTTGACTTATTTCCATGCCTTTTTTTCCTCGCCTTTGCTTGAAAAGCTCACCTTTTCCTGAAAAGATCACTTTTTTCCTAGTGCTTTCTGAGCTCAAAACCCTTGCATTTGTCCTTTCCTGTTGCATTTGACTTTAGCTTTTGCTCGGAACCCTAGTATGTGTTCATTTTTCATCCTAAATATTGTTTTTCATTATGTTTTGCATTATTATGTGTCTCCCACCTGTTTAGAGTGAAACCCTAACATTGTGGGTTGAAAACAATTGCAGGTTGGCCTTAGAGTACTACAACCGAGGGAAAGACATCCTCAACATTTGTTTGATCCCATTTCCCATTTTGGTGTGTTGGAGTGAGATTTTCTCAATACTCTAGGACTACGTTACATTTTTTATATGCCTCCTAATAGGACCCATACTGCTATGATGAATGCACTCATGGAATGGTGGAATTCAGAGACATCCTCATTTCACTTGCCTATAGGAGAGGCGAATGTCACTCTTGAGGATGTATGGAGGATACTTCATCTTCCTATTCATGGGGAGCTGGTCACTTATCATATTTGACATGGTACCCATGCCATGCAGTGAGTGTTAGATGTTCGACACTTGGCGGTACATTAGTCAGAGATCAATCTATTTGAGTTTTCTGATAGTGTAGATCCTATCTTGCTTGTCTTATGTGGTTTGATTTCAAAGCTCGTTGTTCTTGATAGCCGAGGTCGACAGTTTCCCGTAGGTTGGAGTGTGTGTATTGAGAGTATACTTGGGGTCCATGTCTTCTCACCCACTTGTACAGAGATATGCACGAGGTCGTGTATCAAGGTGGGAAATCTATTTCGACAGGTGTTTTGCTCTTACATGTTTGGGCATGGGAGCATATAGTAGTTACTCAACTGGATGGGATATAGGATCGCCACCTTGATGATCCATACTCCTATCGTTATGGGGATTTTATGCACTATACCTTACCTAGGGATCTTCCTTATTAGCGCCAGGTTTTTGATGATATGCCTAGTTTTGTGTGGAGAACTTATTTGGGATGTGATGCTTGGACAGAGGATTCAAATAACCTTGTCTATTGTCGATAGACCTGTTGGTTGCTTGGTCATTTTGATCTTATGCTAGAGCGTTATTTACCAGACCGAGTATGTCATCATTTTGGGGAGAGACAGGGTCAAGTTCTTGATACTTGTGAGGCTCGTTTCAGTCGAACGACTCGAGAGATTCGTGTATGGGGTCTTCATCCAAATATAGATATTTTTATTTCTAATTTCAGAGCTCTTGCCCTAGTTGGTTGGGGTTGTCTGATTAGTCCAGTAGATCCAGGTACCTCTCATGACTATGATGAGTGGTGGGCTCGCCACAGGCCATTGAGACTCACTGTTCCCGGGGGTGATCCTGCTTCAGGAAAATCAAGTATTATAGGTCATCATGGGGAGCAACAGTGAATTTAGGTCCTTACATATCAGTTAGATAGAGCTCGTGATAGAGCTTGTCGTGATGGGGCCTAGGGTGATCAGGATGAGCAGCCACCTCAGGTGCAGGGTTGTAGGAAATTTTTGGGTCCTCCTCCACCAACTAGGGATGGAGACATACTATTAGCTCAGATGACCACTACCAGAGATGCAGAGATAGTGAGACGATAGGCTGCAGAGGTTCAGATAGATATTTTGAGAGCTGAACGAGATGGCGAGAGTGGTCGATGGCATGCTAAAGAGGCTTTTGTATAGTTGCTAACTACAAAGAGAGATACTCTTAGGGCAGAGTGTGATCATTATTTGCAGAGGTCTACCGACTATTAGACTTTATATGAGTCTGTTGTTCCCAGGGGCACTCGGCGTCCACGGTTTGGAGAGCCTAGTTCAGTGGGCAGTGATGGTACAGATGGTGATGCAGGTGATTAGTCTGTGAGATAGCCAGATCATTTTGGTGATCTATAGGGTTATGTCCTTCCTGTTTGGGTCTTACTTTTGTACTTGATCTTCATACTATTCATTGTTTAGAGGCATTTTGTAGACATGTATTTTGTATTTATATATTCATCGGCCCAGTCGAGGCCTCTTATATATATTATGATTTTGTATATCCTATCACATTGATGATGTACTCTCTTTTTTTATGATGATATCTATGATATATACCTTCTTCAATTCATTCTCGTTTTATACTCATGTGATGATGATAGATGATGATGTATGTTTATATGTTGTTGATATGAATGAATTCCCCATACATGATGTTTTTATTGGTTTATTATCATCATCATGTGCATTACCGATATTGTGGATGCAGAATGGTACCAATGATATTGCTATGCAGATTTCACTTAGAAGAAATGTTGATGATTTGATAGAAAATTGATGTTAATTTAGAGGAAATATTGATGATAGATAGAAATGTGATGTTTGTTTAGAAGAAATATTGATGATGGATAGAAATGTGATTTTAATTTAGAAGAAATATTAATGATAGAAATGTGATGTTAATTAGTAGTTGATGAGTTTCTTTTGCTTTGCTTTTAGAGACTTCACAGTTTTGAACAATCCATTTTGACGTAGCAAATAAATACGATGCACTAGGGTATTAATGACCAAGGTGACTTTGTATCTATTGCATGGACTTTGACTCTACAAACAAGGATTATTCTTACTCATACCAGACATATGGAAACCCTGTTAGATTGTAGGGGTGAGAAGCTTTAAAAACATGTCGAAGCAATAACACAAGAGGTATTAAGAACCTAATGTGTCACTGTTACATGAAATGTTCCAAAGATGACTTCCACACACAGAACAAAGCAAGTATTCGCCATGGTAGTATAACAATACTATCCACAAACAACAAATTGAAATGACGCTCAATTTCCCCCATTCCTTCTTCTCTAAATATTTATGGACATCCTCAAGAGATCCTGGGAATAATTCAATAATGTAAATCACAAAAATAAGACAAAAAAAATATAAAGCAATGTTGTTATATCACTTGCCATAGTTGTTTGGGGTGGTTCTATTTATCCAATGTTGATCCTGTCTATCATAGGAATGGATTTGTTAAGACATATCTCAGGATGTTGTTGGGTCTTGTCAAAAAGATATGTATTTGATACGTGGCTTTGTTTTAGTGTTATTTTTCATCCAATTCTTCTGTGATTCTTTGTTTGAAGATTCCAACTGTTGATACTTTCTTTCTTTGTTTTGTTTGTTTTTTCAAAGTGTGAATGTGACGGTTTCTTTATTATGGATGATGTCTTATTGTGAATTGTGTTGGAAGACATGGGTCCTTTTGATTTTTCTAAGTTTTATGATGTTGTTTTTAGGGGACTAACCTAAAGCCTCAGGGGTTCATCAAAGATAAGACTTTCCTACATTGTACACGCAGAGGCTCGTAGTTCACTTGGTTTGAGTGTTTTTGGACTTTCCTGTTTTATGAATGTTTTTGGATTTTGTATTTTTGACTATTTTTGGATTTTGCATTTTTTGACTATTTTTGGATTTTTTGTTCTTTGACTAAGTTGAAAATAAAGCATGTTGAAAACCTAAGGGGAATGACCTAGGGTCTCGAGAGATTTCAAGCCTTTCCTATGTTGTACACGTAGAGACCACGTAGCTCGACCATTTGACTCAAAGCATAAACTATTTTTGGATAAACAACATTGATAATCTGGATTACTATTCCACTTTTGTGTCTAGAGGATATGTTGCAGGAAATTTACTTGAACTAGTAGCTATGAGGTTCAAGCAAATGTTGATATCTTAGACTATTTGAGTGAGGGAATATCCCCACAATGTTTTTTTTTATATTTTTCATATGTTTTTGTTCTTTTGTTGTTTTCTAGATGTTTTTGATCTTCTGTGCTATTTGTGATGTTTTTTATTTTTTGTTGTTTTGATGACCATGATAGAATTCTCAAAGATCTAATCCATGACCATCTTTTTAAAATTTCCCCCAGTTCTAGACAAGATGACTTTCCTTAATCAGTGACAAGTCATGGTTGGATACCCTGTTTTATTATGAAATGAATGGGTGGATGTTGTGGATAGTACCGATAGATAATGATGCAAGTTTTATTCAAACATAGTGCCTATTTGCCAAGTTTTCACTATGGTACCTGTTCTAAGAGCGCCACATAGTGGTTTTCACTCAAAGAACATTTTATTTCTTTTTACTATTTTTCTTTCTGTTTGATTTTTGTATTTTTTTATCCTTTTTATTTTTTTGGATTTTTATCCTTTTTCCTGGGATGTAAGATATTGAAAACTAGGATTGATATTTCATTGTGTCTTTCTAGAGGATGTTGTGGGAAATTCACTTGAACTAGTTGTAGGGTTCAAGCAACTATTGATATCTTAGAAATTTTCGAGTGAAGGAATAATCCATGTTGTTGGTATTTTTGAAGGTTACCTGGGTAGTGCATTGGTGGTACACCTTGTTGTTGAGATGAATTGTTTTGAAGGCTACCCTAATAGTGCATTGGCGGGATACCTTGTTGATGGGATGAATTGCAAAGGGTACCATGTGGCACACCTTGTTGTTTGTATCTTTACCTTGGTAGTGCGTTGGTGGTACACCTTGTTGTTGGTAAGAACTATTTTGAAGGCTACCCTGATAGTGTGTTGGCGGGATACCTTATTGATGGGATGAATTACAAAGGGTACCATGTGGCAGACCTTGTTGTTTAGATAATTCCTAGATCACAACATGAGCTAGAAGACATAGATCGAGATTTATTCTAAAGCAAGATGTAAATACTTTCCCCCAGTGTCTAGCAATGTAGGTAATGGGTTATCTTGTGATAGGATAACATGTTTGGATAGAGTATGCCCCTATGGAAAATACCTCATGGCTCAGATAATGCTAGATAGGATAGGATCAATTATATTGACCCATATCAAGATGTTTTCCATAAGTGTAAAGTATTCACCAAACATTTGTCAAGATGAAGACACATTGGATTGGGATAAAAATGGATGGGATTTATTTTGGATAGGTTGATATGCTTCCACCTGAATTGGCGCATGTAAATGCTCGATTCTACACATGACGCTTGTTTTCCAGGTTTTCATCATGGTACTTGTCCAAACCGCCACCATAGTGGTTTTCACTAGAGGACGATTTTTCTCTTGAATATTTTCTTGATTTTTTTGTTTTTATTGATTTTTTATGTTACACAAGATGCCTTTTTACTAGGCTTTCATCATGGTGATGATTTTGTACTCATGTTTGAACCACTTGGCAGTGTTGATGTAGACATTGCTAGTGTTGATATGGTTGTCATTGTTGTCATGGCATGCCAATGATATCCTAATTGGAGGAGTTGTTTTGCTAGGATATGGGTGCTTGAATGTAATCCCTGATAATCCTTATCTTCCTTGTTGATACCGTAGTTAACCTTACTTTGATGCGCACATCACGATAAAGTTCTATTAGAGTCCTTATGATAAAGAGTTGTTGCCAATACATGGTCAATGTGAGATTTTGATATCTTGGATGGTGAAATGCGTTGAGGGATATGATTTTTAGATGGATTGGTTGATAGTTTGGAACCTTTGACTCTCCAAACTTGGGATGATGAGCAATGATGGATAGATATAGAGATTTGATTGAGACCAACGTCTTGATATACCTTGTAGGTCACTCTTGAAGCTTTCTTTTGCATTGTTGTACATCTTTGATGGATGAGATTCCCTTTTTGGTTTTTCCCCATAGTTTCTTTGACTGATGGATTTTGATAGGGATGATTTTCTTTCTTTTGCTTTTGTATCCATTTGAATTTTTCTAGTCCATTTTGTTTTATCAATTATTTTGCCTCAATGACTTGTTTTGTTCTTAGGTATAGCTTTTTCTCTTGTTGTTGGTTTGAATTAGAGGGTTGAAATATGCATGGATGATGATTCACGACATGGATAGTTGTAGTGTTAGTAACAGTTTCATCATAAGGGCCCTTTGTGCTTTCTATGTTGATGCTTGCATTAGATAAAGTTTCCCCCAATATTTTAGAGGTATCACTGATATGTTTAGATCCCTTAATTGTTGAATAACCAAGACCTTGAAGCTTAGGAGTGCCAATAATCTGCATTGGTGCTAAGATACCCTATTCATGTAGGCCTAATCCGTTGTCTTGATAATGCATCTATTGAAAACTTCTATTTGCAATAGGATTTGATTTACCTTGGAAACAAGGTGTTAATCCTTCTTTTCCTTGTTGTGGATCTTCAAAGGTGATAACTTATTTACTGGTAGAATCCTCCATATGTGGGATAACTTCTTGATTTATATTTTCAACTTGATCATGTGAAATATCAAATTTTGATGATTTTTCAAGATATATTGGTGCTTCTTTAACTGTTGTATACCCAATGCTCTACTGCTCGGGATTGCTATTTATCTTTGCTATTTTTAAAATAATGTTCTCCATATTTTAATGCTCAATGTCTTCAACCTTCCTAGAGGATGTTTCTAATATTAATGCTTCTTCTTGATCAATTCCATATATGTCTATAGATTATGTTGTGCTTTGATCAGGTGTAAAGGTGTTAAGAGTAAGTGACTCTTGTTCCTTGGTAATGATATCAAGAGTATGAGACTCTTGTATTGGATGAAGATCATCTACAAGTCCATTAGGAGTAAGTATCCCATGGGTATATGTATGTGTGCTTGGCATATGGATGTGTTCTTGGATGTCTTGGAAGATATCTACCAAGTCATTGTAGTATTTTGATGATAAGGATTCTTGAACTTGACTTTTTGTGGTATTATGTTTGACATGCTTTGGATCACTTTCTTGACATGGATCAATTTCAAAGAAGGGATTTCCTATAAAGGATCCTTCGATTTTCTCAAAATGTGGACATATGGGTGATAGCTCTTGGCTTAGATTTTCTACATTGGGTATAATCGTTGGATTAAGAGTCTCTTGATCCTCAATATGTACTGCCATGAGGTTGGATGATGTCAATATATCTTGGACTGGATCATCGCTAGACTTGGGTGATTGAGTTTGATCATGCTTGGGATTAAATTATTGATGTATGTCTTCTTGCTCACTGGATGATGTAGAGATATTGTCAATGTGATTGGTGATAGATAGCTCTTGATAGTTTTTTTCAAATTTTGAGGTTGAGACATTGTCCACATTGTCATTGGTAGATGGACCTTGAACGTTTATAGCTATTTCTCCTTGATCAATGAGGTCTTGGATGAGGTTTTTGAGTGTAGCACATCTATTCTTTGTGTGATCCTTGATTTTGTGGAACTCACATTGTTCTTACTTGTTATACCAAGGAGGTTTAAATTTTGGTTCACCATAAATTGGACTTTCATTGATCTTGATAAGTTCATGTTGTTAGTCCATGCATGGTTACCTCTAAAGTCAATCCCAAAGGGGTGAATTTTCTTTCTGGTTGGTAATCTTTACTATGTGGATTTTCTCTATTGTTTTTCTCTTGATTTTGTGGAACTCCTTGATACTGTGTTTGAGGTATATTTTGATATTGCACTTGAGGTACACCTTGGTGTTGTAGAACTTCTTGATATTACAAATATTGGTAGTGTTGTTGATGTGGATATTGAGGTGTTTGTGGAATGATGTATGTTTGTTATGGATATATAATGTTCCAACCTTGAATAAGGCATTGATGATATGTTGTATTTCATTTTCATTTAATTTCCTCAAGATCTCTCTCAATTTTATCTAGGGAAATTTGATGTTTTGGATTTATTCCTTGATGGTGATTTTGAAATCCCTGATGTTGTTTCCCTATTTGATGTTGTGACCCTTGATAAGAGTAATTCGGGTAATAGATCGACATGTTTTGGGGATGTTTTGATACTCAATACCCTATCATAAGGTCACTTGGTTTATATCCTCATCAGTCTCTTTCGTTGTTTGTGGTGTTGGTTGGTGGGATGCTATCACTTCTTTCTATTTTGTGATCTTTTGGTTGTCCTAAATAATTACCAAGATTTTGTGATTGTTTTCGCTAACTCCTATTCTCTAGAAAAGACGTGGCCTATTGGTGCAAAGTGATAATAGAAGTGATCTAACTGATTTTGACGGTTGTGATATCTCCTTGAGAAAAAACCTTTGGCAAACCTTTTTGTAGGGCGATTCTTTGAGAGTCGAAGTATAGATTTTCGCTTAAGGATCTTGCTATTTCCAGACCTAAGGATCTTTTTCTTGTCAAAAAGCATGAGGGATGTATATTTATTGCCACACGGGTGGTGGTAATATAGGTCTTCCAGCTACTATGTCTGCTTTCTCTTCTTCTTCGTCTAAGATGATGGATGCGGTGAGAAATTGGTGGGGTGTTTCATTTTTCTCAAATATGAAAGTTCTCAAACTTCTTATGATGTCAATTTGGGAACCTTCAATATATGTGTTACCTGGTTGAAATATTGGTGCTACAAGGTTTGGTTGTTGAACTGGAGCGATAGGTCACTAGATGGTCATAATCCTGTTCAATGTTTGTTTTGATGTGTTCTTTTTCTTTAAATCAAACACATAATTTTATGTCACAATTTTTTTTGAATGTAATTGGGAAAGTTTAACATTAACAAGCAATTACAACCCTAGTGGAGAGAAACCATCCTCTTAGGTGGGTCTGCCTCATGCTCCAAAGAGACGATTTTACATGTGACTTACGACATGGGCCTATAGTCATACATGGCAAGTAACTTCTCAGAAGTAAATTATGATGCACAACTTTCAAAGAATGTTTTGGATAATAGGGTGGCCTCTAAAACAATTTTCTCTTAGTCATGTTCTGGGGATATTATTTTCGGGCACCTACACATGCAGAATTTTGTTCAATTAAGAACCTTCCAACCCTTGCAGGTTTTTACGCATCATGAGGATACTGAGGAAGAATACATCAGTATAGGACATTCACACCCGACCAATGATGAACTTTCCTCACACTCACAAAATATTTATATAGCGGTCTAGAACGAAAGTACTACTTGGGTCGCCCATGAGTCCTTTGACATGGGAGATTCCTCAAGTAGGCAAGCCCTCTAAAAAGGTATGCTTGAAAAAAAGTGCAAAGCTCAAAATGTCCTCGCTCACCCAAGATCGCCAAAAGGTGTGAGGGGATAAGACAAACATTTAGCTTTTCCAATCAATGAATACACAACATACAATTCATAGCAAATTGATTCATTTAAAACACCTCGAGCGGTGTTATCCCCAAAAAATATGTGAATAACATAAACACAATGCTCTTTTTATTTTTGCACCAATTGAAGTGTTCAGGACATCAAGCAGTTAAGATAGCAATGGTGTCAAAACAACAAAAATAGTTTGTTTATTTTAAGCCCCAAAATTGAAGTGTTTCTAAGAAAATCAGGCCTGGTCCTAACTGGTCAACAAAAGTAAATCATGCGAGCGTCAACAAAATGAAAAACATTTGTGCTCTTTTTATGCACCAAATTCAAAGGTTCCTAATTATGAAAACATGAAATGTGTTCATTTTTAGAGCCCAAAATTGAAGTGTTTTATGTTCTTTTTATGAGCACCAAATGATAATTCCTATTTTAGAAAGCTTAAACTGGTTCATTTTAACAACACCAAGTAAAAAGTGAGTTTGTTGTTCATTTTAATGCACCAAAAGAAAGTCCCTAACTTAGAAAAAGCTTCAAATTTGTTCAATTTTAGATAGCACAAAAATCAAATGTGAGAGTTGTTATTCATTTTAGAGCACCAAAAGAAAGTTCCTAACTTAAAAAAGCTTCAAATTGGTTCATTTTAAAACACCAAAGTCAAATATGAGAGTTGTTCATTTTAGAGCAGCAAAAAGAAAGTTCCTAAGTCAATAAAGATTCAAATTGGTTCATTTTAAAACACCAAATCAAATATGAGAGTTGTTGTTGTTCATTTTAATGCACCAAATGAAAGTTTTCCTAAGTTAATAAAAAAAGATTGTGGCTCCTAAAATCTTGGACCGATCGTCTTCTTTGCACAAAACAAGTTAATATGTTTCAAATCTTGCATAAAAATCCATTAATTCTTGCAAAACAAGCAAAATGTTAGCAAGAAGGTTCATTACAATAGTGTAGGATCCATGCACTTTTCTTCCAAAGCAAATGCTCAGAAATTTTTTGCAAATGCTCAAAAAACAAGCAAATGCTCAGTTCCAAAAACAAATGCTCAAATCTTTTATGTTGGTAAAAGCCCAGAAAGTTGCAAAAGCATGCTTGTTAGTGAAAAAGCATAGTTCTTAGTGCAAAAGCATAGTTCCCATGGCAAAGGAGAGCTTTCTATGGCAAATGCTCAGAAATTTCATTAATCAAAAGCGAGCTTTTACTGGGTATTGTATGAAACTTCTCCTGAATGCTCCCGGAGGCCTATAACTTCAATATTGCTCATAAAAATGTTAATAAGGAGGACCTAAGGCTCACCGGGAATTCCATACTATGTGAGGGGGAAAGAATCCATTAGAATGCAAAGCAAGATCAAGATTGAAAATTGAAATAGAATCTATCTAATACAAAAACTCTTAATTTATTCCTATTCCATCACTCATGAAATGGACAATCTAAGCCATTTGAACTTATGAAATGAAATCCTAAGATTAACACAATGAATTCAAAAGAAAAGGAGAGATTACCATCCCATGTTGGAGTGTATTTACATGATGTTGGGTTGTCTGTATCACTGCAAAGCCTCTATTGTTCATGTGCAAAAGCTTAATGAATGATGCTTGGTTGATCGAAAAAGGTTGAAGCTCTATCAATGGTGATTGTGACAGCACGTCGTTGCAAAATTATGTTGATTCTTCGATCTATATTTGTGAGGAGAGAGGTTTGTTATATAGGAAAAGAGATTTCAAATCGATGGTCAAGATTGTGTTGGAGAATATCTAGATCAATGGTCCACAGGTGTAGAGAGGATTTAGACATGAGAAGATAGTGCAAAGTTGATTGCACAATTAGGGTGATTGAAGAATAGATTGGCTAGTCAGGGTTTAGATTGATCAGTCAACAATTGATTGATCAGTTAGCAATTGATTGATTTTAGTTAGGAAATAGATGGTTGAGTTAGCAAAATTAGATTGCTTAGTTAGAAAAATTAGACTGCTTAGTTAACAATCCATGATTTTCTCAATTAGAAAGTGGGTGAGGAATATTAATTAATTAATTCCTTTTTGTGTTTGATTTGAATAGTTTGATTTAATTATTCAAATTTTGGAGGGAAGGTGTGATAATTAAATTATTATGATTTAATAATTTAATTAATTTTGAGGAATAAGGTGAATTAGTGGCATAATCAAATAATTAGCGGTGTTTGACTAATAAAGATGAAATAAGATTAGATTAGGACTTTATTAAATAAATGTAATTTATTTAATTGGTCAAAATGATGAAACGTGAATTAATCAAATAACATTGTTTTATTTAATTAATAGAGGAATTAGGGTTTTCAATACTTTATTAAATAAATGATATTTATTTAATTTGTCAAGAATGATGAAAATGTGAATTAATTAAATAACATTGTATTATTCAATTAATAGAGGAAATTAGGGTTTCAGATGTCATTTGATGTCGTTTGATGATCGTGGGATGATTTCAAGATGATTTGAGATGTTCCAAGTTGATTTTGAGATGTTTTGAGACATTCCAAGTTGATTCCGAGACATTCTGAGTTGATTTTGAGATGTTCTGAGACATTTTAGGTTGATTTCAAGACATTCTGAGTTGATTCTAAGATGTTTTGAGATATTTTGGGTTGATTTTGAGACACTCTGAGTTGATTCAGAGTCATTTCAAGATGTTTTGGGTTGATTCTGAGACGTTCCAAGTTGATTCAGAGTCATTCTAAGACATTTCGAGCTTATTCGAGTTGATTATGAGATGTTTCGGGTGATTCTGGCTGATTCTAAGACATTCTGAGTTGATTTGGAATCATTCTGAGATGTTTCAAGTTGATTATGAGTTGTGATAGGTGTTAAGTCAATTTTACATGTCTAGAATATTGAAGCCATCCCATTGACTTACATCACTGGAAAGTAGATAGCCAAGTTCATCTTGAACTATATCATTTTCCATTATGGTATTCCACAATCCATCATCACTGATAATGGTCGCCCTTTCAGAAACTAGGATGTTCATGAGCTTTTTGATAAATTCCATATCCAACATCATTTTTCCACTCAATATTACCCCCAAGGAAATGGCCAAGCTAAGGAATCTAATAAAACCATCCAAAAAATCCTAAAGAAGACTGTCAATGACGTTGGTCGTGACTAGCACTTACAACTCAACCTTGCCTTATGGGCCTACCGTAATACTATCCACACTCCAATTGAAGCCACTCCATAGTCCCTTGTTTATGGATCTGAAGCAATACTTCCTATAGAGGTCGAGTTACCCTCTTTGCGGGTTTCTATGCAAGGCTTGATTGATCAAGAGGAATATCGTGTATCTCGTCTACATGAGTTAGAGTTAATAGATGAAAAGAGATAGAATACCTTGATACTTCTACAATCATACTAGAATTTCCTTCACCATAGCTACAATAAAAAGTTTGGACCCAGAAGCTTTAACATTGGTGACTTAGTCCTGAAAGAAAATCCGAAAAATCAAGCAGAACGAGAAAAACCTGGAAAGTTTGAACCTAATTGGTTGGGCCCTTATATCATTACAACATCATATGGATCAAGTGCTTATCAACTTTATACTCCTGAAGGAGAGCCATTGTCTGAACTTATCAACAGCATGCACCTTCGCAAGTATTACACTTGATTCTTAAAGTATCCCCTTAAAAAGTCAAAAATACAAAAAAAAATCAAAAAAATGGTCACCCTGATGAAAACTTGGCAAATAGGCATCTTAGTGACAAGAAAAAAAATAAAAAAAATAGTAAAGAGAAATAATTCATCCAAAAGTGAAAACCACTTTGGTGGCACTTTGGATAAGTACCATGGCGAAAACCTGGCAAATAGGTGCCATGTGTAGTTAGTCCCTACTCCTTCATCTACTGTCACTCCATCTAATCTTCCCCTTTCCACTTATCCATTTGCACATGTCATTCACCCATAATAAAATTTGTCATCCTTCCATGGCCTGGAAACCACCGACATTTGGGTATCTCGACCATCCTTTTCCATTCGCCGCTATCCCTTTGCACATAATAAGTTGGTCTCGCACCTAACTGGG
Source organism: Sequoia sempervirens (assembly GCA_007258455.2). Lineage (NCBI taxonomy): Eukaryota > Viridiplantae > Streptophyta > Pinopsida > Cupressales > Cupressaceae > Sequoia > Sequoia sempervirens. The sequence goes on along the minus strand of VDFB02105785.1, from coordinate 315,019,441 downwards.
GGAAATTCCTTGACCTACGTCTTTATTGGAAATAATATCAGCATCAAAAAACATCAAAATCCCAAAAAAATCAGAAAACATCAAAATTCCAAAAAATCAAAAAACATCAAAATCCAAAAAAAATCAGAAAACATCAAAATCCCAAAAAAATTAGAAAACATCAAAATCCAAAAAATCAAAACATCAAAATTAAAAAAATTAAAAACATCAAAATTAAAAAATAGAAAACATCAAAATCCCAAAAAAATCAAAAAACAAAAAAAATCAGAAAACATCAAAATAAAAAAAAAATCAAAAAATATCAAAATCCCAAAACAGATTCTAAGTCTGAGTCTAAGTCAATTTGTGCTAGAGTGGTCAAACTACGTTGCTTCTGTGTGTTTGCTACGTAGGCAAGGCTCATCTTAAATGGGCCCCTGAGGCATTAGGTCAATCCTTTTAGGTTGTCCAAATAAAATCATGACTTTGTCTTTTGTCAAATAAGGAAAAGTCAAGTTGTTTCGAACTACGAGGTCTTTGTGCATTGCTACGTAGGCAAGGCTATCTGTCGATGAGCCCCTGAGGCCCCCTAGGTCAAGTCCCTTAGGGTTTGTTGGGTCTGGTCAAGTCCTTGGTCTGAAAACAATCATCATTCAAACCAAATCATGAAACAACAAACATAACCAACAAAATCTTTCATCAGTCAATCAAATTGGTCATTCAATCGAAATGGGGCATTAGGTCATTTGTCTCATTTGGCATTATATCAAGACGCATCCTTCCTGAGGTTAGAATTTTTCAATTTGGTCATTCACCTTAAGCAGGATATGCCTTACCTGTAGTTAGGTGCCTTGTCAACACTTATCACTTGATCAATCTTATCAAATGTGTCCCTTGCCCCAAAACAGGATGTGTCCTTCTTACAGTTGGGTATCATCACATTGTTTGGTCATGTTCATCAATATTTGTCACAATCAATCTTGTCAACATGGTCATTCAATCTTGCCTTAATCAGGATCTGTCCTTCTTGAAACTAGGTACAATCAATCAAATCAATTTGTCAACTTTTGTCAACTTGTCAAACAATCTTTGTTAACCTATCGATCAAATCAATTTGTCAACCGCTCTCAACTTATCAATCAATTCTTGTCAACCTATCAATCAAATCAGGCATCTTGGTTAACCTAATCAATCAAACAAACAATCTCATCATTATCACTGGCAAACCCTTTATTGGTTTGGAATTTTCTTATCTTTTCGATTGATTTTGGGTCATGTTACTAGTCTCCTTGAGGATGTCCTATCAATGAATTTAGAGGGACAATTATGGATCATGGCCTCTTTTCTGTGTTTACTGTCTATGGTTTGTCTTGGAAAAAAGACTGGAACAATTGGGTCCTTAGTATGGGCTGGGGCATTCCTTGTCTTTTTGATTGCTTGTCTTTCCCAAATGGTCGCCTTGCACACCTTGATCTATGTCATGCCATGGTGTTTGTGGACCATTTGTGACATTTTGATGCCCAAGGATGATAAATATAAAAATTTAAGCATGAAAGTTGGTTCCCTTATCATTTCATGTCCAACTTTTCATCTTCATCCTCCTTTCTCTTTCACGCTAACATCCATCCCCTTCCATGCTAACATTTCTTCTATCCTTCATCCTCTAGTCTTATCATCCATTTCGAGAGCACATTCATGTTCTTTGAATTTTCTTGTCCTCTCGAGGGGGCATACCACAACCCTCCTGGTCATCTTTCCTCACCCTGCTTTCACTAAGGCATATTTCATAATTAAATTTCTTTTACACAACGCGATGAACTGCATTATGTCAAAGAGGGGAAAAATGTAGAAACTGAAAAATTTCCTAAGTCTTCGAGTGCCATTTTTCTTGGTCATCATCCTTCAATAATGGAATAATTTTAATTATTCAATTATGTTCGATCATATTCCTCTATTGAATAAATAACTTTTAATTATTTAATTAATTCACCTTTCTCATTTCTTTTCTATCTTGATCAATTAAAATAAATTAATCGCGTCACTAATTCCCCCTCTTCTTCAATAGTTAAATAAATTATATTATTTACTTAATTACTCCATCACCTTTCATCTATAGTTAAATAATTACCATTAATTATTTGTCTATTCATGGTCTTTTAATTCTTCTATAGTTAAATAATTATCAAAATTATTTAACTATCCCTTGTCATCTTCCCCTATTAAATAATTAATTAAATTAATTATTTAATGTCTAATTTCTATCTCCCCATTTAATTTAATTAATAAATTTAATTAAATGCTCCTCTTTTCATTTTCTCCAAATAAATAATTTGAATAAATTATTTATTTGCCACTTGTCCCTTTCTTCCATTTTCGAATAAATTATTTATGCACCACCTGGTCAAAGATGTCATGTCATTAACCCCTGTCATAGCCTTTATTGTTCTCATATCCATTAGGCATCATACCTGTCATGATTCCTCCAGGAATAGCATATTCTTAGTGCATCAATTCTAGACCATTGATCTCGGAATCCTTCTAGAAAATTAATCCCAACCATCCATTTTGTAACCTCCCTCTCATGCATCCTCCACCATTGATCTTGAAATCCTTCTAGAGGGTTAATCTCAGCCGTCCATTCGAAAGGTTGTCTATAAAAGCAACCTTCCTCCTCCATTTTCATCTTAACAGCTAATCTTCTCCAACTTTCTTGCTTACTATTTGCAGGTTTTGCACAAGTATTCCAACAAATTTGAGGGAAAAGTTGCATAAGAAGGAGAGCAAGGGAAGTGAATCAACCAATATGGGGAGTAATTTATTATTTTGTGCTTTTCATTTCTAGCTCTCTCCATTATTTTGTATTCTCTTATTGATGAGGTCTTATTAGTCTAGAGGTGTTAGTTGTCACTATTCTAGGCTAGAAGTTAAGAAACCCCATCTCACAGGACCCAAAAAAGTTGATGTGTCACAAAGTCTAGTTTCCAAGTTAAACTATTTATATCTTATTATTTTGGTTTATTTTTCCTTTGAACCTTACTTGGATGACTAGAAGGTCCTAAGGTTTTTATATTGCATTAGAATTTCCTCATACCCATGAAAATTTTATAATTTTGCAATTTTAATTTTTTGCTAATTTTTTACTATGTTTTCAAGTTCATGCAAAAAAGGTAGGGAGAAGTAGACATTGGATATAAAGATTTAAAAGTTTAATTATCATAATAAATCTTGCAATTTAATCGATAAAGTGTGAATTTACAAATGATTCTAGTTTGTGGGGATTTGACATATATCTAAACTTTCTAATATTTCCTTCCAACTCTTTTAAGCTTTTATGCTACCCCTTTTCATGCCATCATTAACATTTTATGTTAGAGCATCATTAGTTATTCTTAGAGATTTCAAGATTGAATTTTTTACCCTAATTTTGGAACTTGAATTTATCATTGAGATTGTAAACTAAGGTTAAAATTGGAAAATTTATTCTATGTGCTAAAGTTTGATCAAATGGATAATAATCAATCTTCTCATAGCCCTATGTCAAGTATGTGATTTAAAAAAAAATTATAGCTCTTGGGAATTCAAAATAATCTAGGATTTAATCTTCTTAATTCAATGACTAAGCTTTAAGATGAATTTCCATTTATTGGTATTGTAAACACTAGAAAGAACCAAAAATATAGGTAGAGAGTGTTGAGATGATGAATTGCACAGCCCCTGAAGTTCTGGAATCTTCAATGCAGGACTTTAGCCATGAAAGATAATCAACCACAAAAGAAGTGTTGCAACAATGGAATGCTAATTAAAGATTCTAAGATGATTGATATGATATCTGATTGATATCTTGATATCTTGATATGTTACAAATGTACAAGATGCCTTGAATATATAGGCATGAGCTAAACCCTAATATGCATGAGATGTTTCCATGTGTCAAGATCAAACAACATGTGACAACATGTGAACCCTAATGGTGATGATCATTAAATTATGAGATAAGTTCTAGAAGGAATCTTATCCCACAAACTAGGAAAGGGAATATTATCCCATTTATTAAATGATTTATCTAATAATGCAACCTAGGACTTAATGATTAAATGCAAAACCTGAGTTAACTTATGCTAGTGTAATAATTAATTAATTAATTACACCAATAGAGAGAAACCTATTCTTTGAATCTCTTTAATCCAAAGGTGTCTTCTATAACTAGTTCAAACGATCGATATAGTTCATTCTCATACATTGCAATGATACTAAATTATGCTTTTTAGTGTTTGCAGGTTATCGAGGTTGCTTAATCTTGTGATATTATGAACACAAAGTACAAAAAATATTATGTAAACATATATTATATCTCCATTACTATGATAGATGCATCCATTAATATAGGAAATAGGTTGGCAGACAGTCATAACTACACAAGAACCTTTATAAGGAATCAACAAAGAAGTGGAATTTTGGGTATTTGATCTAAAATGGAAGTAGCCACTCAAATCTCCAAAATTTTATAGAACTAACTCTAAGACTTATATTTTTAAAAATTTCACCACTTTATGAGAAAATGTGGAAGTAGGCATGGTTTTGGATTTTTGTTGGAGCCACATCTAGTGTTAGAACTTTGCAAAAACCACTTTGAAAGAAAATAAACAATTAGACTATTCTCAAGATATCTTGTGGTAAATATTGGGATGGTGGGATATAAAAGGTGTGAATCAAATCATGTTTGGTGATGGGTCAAGATCTCAAAAATTTCATTTTTATGAGCATTTTGACATTTTACCCATGTATGGAAAAACAATGTGGGAATGGCCCAAATGTTGGGATATTCAATTAATGTTGCATATAATCTCTAGTTTCTTATCAAAACTCCATAAAAATCATGTTATAAATACAAACATTTACATCACTAAAAAGTATCTTTGTAGGAAAGACAAGGACTCGAGGTTAAGTCAAAAGTGTAGTAGTCCTTGAAAAGTATATATATTTGCAAAAAGACCATTTTCACTAAGACATTTAAACAAAAATCACTTGATAACCATCCTTAGGAAAATAAAAGCTTAATACTATTAGAATTGGCTATGAAGATAGCCTGCCAAGATCTTGAGGCCAAATGGAAAGCACAAAGAGAGAATATCTGAATATGACAAGAATAAATTGTATTCTTATCAATTATGATTCAATGTTCTTGCGATATACAATGTAGTAGAGATCCCTTGGTTATATAACCAAGGTGAGATACAAGATGTCATAAGATTATGACAAGTGCCTTAATCATATGACATGAGACAACTTATCACAACTACCTAGGTTCACATGTGTTACAAATTAAAAGATAAGATAACAACTAATGACAACTAACACCTTCTAGAAAGGTTCCTTCCTGGGACCTAAGTAAACTTAACATGTAAATAAGTCCCCTAGTAATGAATTAACTAGGTACAAGACTTTATTTACAACAACACCCCCCCTTAAGTGCAACTTCAAGAGTAGCAGATTATTATGCAAATGACACAAATATGCAAGAATGGGTCCCAACTACTAGGACATGTTAGGTACCCATGTACAATGCAAATGAAATCTCTCACAAATAGAGAAATGGAGAAAACCTAGTGGGACAAAACTCCTCCCCAAAAGAGAGATGAAATACAAAAAAGAAATGCTCTCAATGATGCATGAGAAGGCCAAAACCCCATGTGAGGAAAAAGACCCCCCCATAAGAGAGAAGAAGAGAGACGAGGTAGCCCCCCCTCAATGTTGAGTCTCCTACAATGATGGTAGAAGCTTGACATTGAATGCTAAAGATTATCCAATCTCGTTGAACAACATTCCTCCCCTTAGGAAGAAACAAAACCATGAATGTATGTAGGATTTCACAAATATGGATGATGGATGATGCCTTTGAATCATGCTCAAGTGTCTCCATGTCGATGCTAAAGCCGACACACTCCAAGCAAGCGTTCTGGGCCACACTGTTGAAGAAGACAATCCAAAATCTAGTAGAGATGAATGTAGAACATGATCCAAAGACAAGGATATCCCCTCTAAGGAAAAAGAATCCTCCTCCAAATTTTTTCCAAAAGTATCCAAAGTCATGTCAAACTGCAAAGAATGATCATGTAGAGATTGAACAAGAGGGTCAAGGTGTTCCCTCGCAATAACTAAAGAAAGTTCTTCTCCATCAAAGAGAAGATGAATGCTGTTGATGATGTCTCCCAAATATGCAATATGAGACTCCACAAACAAGTCTAAAATACCTGTCAAGAAGTCATCCAAAGTATCCAAATTTGAAAGAAAATGAATATCTTGTTGCATTGAATCACAAGGAACCAAAACTATCGAATCACAGGCATCCTCAGGTACAATAGTAGATGATTCTACCAATGTTGGATTACAAGAGCCCTCATACTCAAGATGTTGACTCATAGATGAAGAAGATGAACCCTCTAAATATGGATTAGGAGCCATAGAAACTGAAGTCTCAATAGATTTATTTGTAGGAGAAGGAGAAGGTTTTGTGTCATCAAGAATACCATAACTTTCCCAATCAGCAAGTGTTTCAGTTGTTTTATCATCAATAGTTCAAAACTCTACAAGTGGAACAAGACAATCTGCAATAGGATCCTCTAGGAATGGAGGTTCATTTGAGTCTCCATAAATCTCCCAAAGTTTGTTCATATGGTCATGAGGGATCTTAATACCATCAGTGGCCATTTGTGTATCAATATCACAACTACAACCATTTACTCCCAGGATATGTTCTATTTTGAATTCCCACACAACTCTCTTCCATGTTGATGAAGGTTTAGGAACTAGTCCATAGAGATATGGCAAAAGATTAAGCCACCTACAATATGTTAGGATTCCATCTCACCAAGACTTAAAGTTCCATCAATTTAACCTTATTACAACAGGATGTATTTTGATGCCCATATTAAACTCCTCAACTTTAGTTACACAATAGACCAATCAAGAGACATAAGCCAACAAAGGAAAAATATTACCCTCCAAATTACTCAATCATGAAACCCCCTAAACAATATCTGATTTGGAACTTTATGTTTAGTGTCTTTATAGTTGCTAGATGCCAAAAACAACAAGCTAGACTTGATCTTAGTGCTTCAAGATGCCTAAATAGGCCACAAAATTAAGTACAATTTTTGGTACAAAATGAGATAAGTCTGATCATACCACTGAAAAATACACAAAAAATTATGCACTTTCAAAAATATTGCACCCAAAAATGTTACCATAGGAGCAAGATATGAGCTCTCGAAGTTCCAAAATGAGGATGAAGCAAAAACACCTATGAGAATCTTCAATTTTTGGAAAATCTAGACACCAAAACTAAAAAAAATTGCACCACTATGAATATCACAAAAAACTATCCCAAATAAAAAAAAATTGCTCGAAAAAATGAGTCAAACTGACCAAGTTATGGGTCTCTGAAGTTGAATTGCAAAATCAAAAAGCTCAATGTTGAGGGGGGCAAAAAAAATTAAATTTGCTGATGTATTGCTAACGTCAGCACACTAGGGGATTAAATTTGACGTCTTGGTGCCCATCAAAAGAGAATATTCGCCCCTGTGAATAATACTCAATTTCCTTTACTTAAAATTGGCGTCTTTGGGAACATCACTGGGGTCAGCATTATTTTGCACAGAATCTTCTAAACTTTATGGAATATTCCTTTTGACTTTCCTGAATTATGTATTTATGCTGGAAATTTTTATTTCTGGCACCTGATTTATATCGACCGATCGGAATTTTTTTCGAGCACTGGTTTTGAAATTCTTTTCGTCGAATTTTTCTTAATCGACCGACGCTTGTGGTAGCACCCATGACATGGTACCGGAAGGGTAGAGAAGGGGGGCACGTGGTACCTTGTGGGGCTTGCAATACTCCTGTACCTACATGGGAGTACAGAGGTCTATAGACTTTATAATATTTTTTTGATTTTCAAATAAAACCCCTTTACAATTAAGTTTGAATCGGTATATTAAATTTTTCAAAAAATTGTCAAGAGATTTAATAATTTATTTTATGAAAAATTTGTACCATTGTATTAATGACGACCTGGGGGATCGTACAGCTCCCTAGGAAAAAAAAATTTCCTCGGAAAACAACTGCTACGATTTGGACAAAATGATAGTCAATCTTAGGGTTTTTGGTCCTTCTGGACACGGTGGCAAGGTTGGATTTGACCCAAAATTGTAGCTACCTTTTAGATCTGGCAACCACTCTTTAGCTTCAAACCCAGATTTGGCCTCATATGTTCGATTTGGATGAAACAAAAGGAAAAAATGACTATCTCGAACCTTCTAAACTCAATGGTGAGCTCAAATTTGCACCAACAAGCTCCAATATGAACCTACAATAAAAAGACAAAAATGGAACCCCCCAAATATGGTATTTCTATCATATTTTTCTGATTCTCCAGATCATCATACGATGCAAGAGAAGAGAATACTCAACTTTTCGAGATTTTCCATCTCTCTTCATAAAAAGACTATTCAATGGCACCCAACCTGCATTGATACCATGTTAGAATTGGCTATGGAAATAGCCTGCCAAGATCTTGAGGCCAAATGGAAAGCACAAAGAGAGAATATTTGAATATGACAAGAATAAACTATATTCTTATCAATTATGATTCAATGTTCTTGTGATGTACAATGTAGTAGAGACCCCTTGGTTATATAGCCAAGGTGAGATACAAGATGTCATAAGATTATGACAAGTGTCTTAATCATATGACATGAGACAACTTATCACAACTATCTAGGTTCACATGTGCTACAAGTCAAAAGATAAGATAACAACTAATGACAACTAACACCTTCTAGAAAGATTCCTTCCTATGACCTAAGTAAACACGTAAATAAGTCCCCTAGTAATGAATTAACTAGGTACAAGACTTTATTTACACCAAAAAATACCCTCTCCTCACTGACTTTAAAAAGAGAGAAATGTTGACCCAATGGATAGTGTGTACAGTGATCCCCTATAATATACTATATCTAGATATAATATATTGTGAGCTAATCCTCACTGTGGTTTTTCCCTTTTTGAGTTTTCCACATAAAAATCCTGGTGTTCATGTGTTTTTTGACTTTGTGGATGATTCATGCTTTCATTCTTTATTTCAATTAATATGTTTTGGTGATTAGATAAGTTGTGTTCAGAAGTTTAATAGAATATTGATTCACCCCCCCTTCTCAGTATTCTTAATGTTCAACAATCGGTATCATAGCTTGGTTCCTTCAAAAAAGCCTAACAGCTTGAGGAAGATCTTGGAATTTTGAACACATGGTAAACCAAAAGTGCCCTATTCCTTCAGAAGAAATTTATGTAATTGAATATGTAGAAAATGACTGCATGTTTAACAAAGAATAACTTAAGGTTTCTCTTGAAGATCTTGACAGAGTTGAAATTGAGAACAAAAGCTTGAAGGAAAGCCTAGGAGAAGCAAATGAGTGCATCAAAATTTTGAGAGAACAAATTAAGAAATTTGGAGAAAGAAATAGGGAAGTCATGTACAATTGAAGCAAGAAAATGAAGAAATCACCAGATTGAAAGTCTAAATGGAATATAAAGGAAGGATTGAGGAATATTTGAATGCATTGGTACAAAGAAAGACTAAAGAATGCTCTAGACTTGAACAAGAAGTGGTAAATCTCATATCTGATCTGTAAAAGGCAAGAATTCATGAGGAGAAATTCAAAATAAGCACTACAATGCTTGATGAATTGATTGCAATATAGAAACCTATTGGCCCTCAATTTTTCATTGCACCAAAAGATCGACCTGTTAATGCCCGATACAACTACCAGAGTTAACAGATCCATGGGAGGCGGTTAGTCCAAGTCACAAATCCTGAAGGGAGAGCTAACCATCTGCCAACAAACTCCCCCTCAGCGTTACCCCAGGGGATTCGAACCCGCCACCTTTGGCTCTGATACCAATTGTTGGCCCACAGTTGTCGTTGCACCAAAAGATCAACCTATTAATTCTCGATAAAACTGCTAGAGTTAACGAATCCACGGGAGGTAGTTAGTCCATGTCATGAATCCCGAGGGGAGCGTTGACCATCTGCCAACAAAACCCTCTAAGGACAAAGGTGGTTTGGGACTTGAAGAAGGACAAAGTTCAAAAGATATCAAACACCTACCAAGGTTGAAAATCAAGAGAAGATTCAAGGCAATAGAAGACAATTTAGAAATCAAAGAAGCAATGCTGGAAGACCTTTTAGACAACCAAATGCTCAAAGGTACCCATCTTTCAATAGTATTTTATTTTCATGCAATAAATTTGGACATAAGGTTGTAGAATGTAGAAGTAGAATGAATTAGAATGTTGGATCCTTTTTTGGACAATGTCTTGCATGCAATAAATTTGAACATAGAAGTATTGAGTGTAGAAGTCAAATGATGAATATATATAATACTGGGAGAACGTTTCAATCTTTTAATGACTACTATTATACATACAATGTATTTGGACATAAGGCTAACCAGTGTAGATCAAGGATGAATAAAAAGTGTTGTGTGCTACTTTTACAACAAACCTGAACATATTTCAAGAGTTTGTAGAAGCAAAAATAGAAGACAGTCTAATCTGGTAAAGAGGAATGAATTTGTGAAGAAAGTTGATCCTACTAAGGTTAAGAAGGAAATGAAAAAGATATGGAGAAAGAAAGAGGAGTCTAAGAACATAGATGAATCAGGAACTTCAAATGCATCTATACCTACCTCTCGTACATATATTTCTTCTGAAAACTAAGCCCATGCTAAGGCATAAGGGGAGCAATAACCAAAAACTCTAATAGCCCCTAAAATATGAGGTTCCAAGACTTGTCACGAAGATATATCTTGGAAGAGGAATCTCTGAAGCTATAAAAGAAAGTTGTGGAAGGAAATATTGTGATGTGGAAGTTTGTAGAGCTTTTGTAAATTGTCTGTGGATATAAGGTTTTGAAGTTTGACAACTTTTTCTAAAGCATTTATTGCTGACACATTTATTGATATGGGTCAAATCATGGAGTTAAAAACATATTTGAGAAGACAAACTCAGTTGATGCAAAGTAGAAGTAAATTGAAGAAGAGGAAGTGGATTTGAGGCATCTCTTGAAAGCAAAAGAGCAAAACCCTAATCTTCACCGAAGCAAATTCAAGAAGTATTCTGCTTACTCAATTCTTCTTCAAAATTTTCATTTTAAATATAATGGAAGGGTTAGGGGTAGTAAATGTCTCAGAGAGATCGCAAGTTAAATTGAAGATGAATTCTTGAAAAGTTCTATCAGAAGACTCAATGGGTACATTTTCTGGCACTCCCTTTGGTGTTTCACCTACTGAGGATATACGTGCATAAATACATGGGAAAATGGAAGAAATGTCCTATATTGAATTAAGTGTTTTATGGACAAATGAATTGGAAGAAAATTATGATACCATTAAAATGGAATACAAAATCCTAGTTGAAAAGAAATTGGATGTGTGGTGAAAGTTTCCATTGTTTAATAAGAGGTACAATAGAATTGTATTGAGAAGGATTCATGACGAATCTATCTGGATTGACAATGCATACTCAATAACCAGGGAAGCAATAAGGGATGTAACTAGTTTGTGGTCCTCTGGACTAGTTCTGGAGTAGAAATATGTAGATATCAAGGAATTAATTGAAAATATTGATGCAAATCTCCAAGGAAAAGAACTCACCTTGAGTACATTTTGAAATCCGGCTATCTGGTACGTTGCAATGCTTGTTGGACATAAAATATTTCTACCTAATGATAGCTATATAGTCTCTACTATTGTTGCTCACATTGCACTTAACATGATTGAGAATGGTGCAAATTATGATCTTTGTGAGTTACTTCGACAACACTTGATGAAAAATTTGAAGATCAAAAAGAACAAAAATCATATATTCAGCTATGGTACAAGTTGATAGTCTGTTTACTTTTCTACTTCATGAAGGAAATATCGATAATTGGAAAAGTATAAGGGTCAAATACAAAACCAATATCACATTAGATAAGAAATCTTATGATGAATCTTGGTGGATTGGATGCTCAAGAGGATGCTCTTGTAGCATTCTTCAGATAATTTCAGATGAGAATGAATCAGAGAATAAGAATACCAAAGAGTGTGGTGGAAAGGTACTCCAGAGACATCAATTTCCTTGTCTTTATTGATTTTTTCTACATGGGAGCAATTGAGCCAAGACTTGTGTGGATTTCTGAGTTGGATTATGAAGTGACTAAGGAAGAAGCTATTCATTATACAGAAGTGCTTCTAGGAAGCCATAAGGACCCTAGTAGATTGGGCCTTGAGGATAGGTCTAAAACTGAAGCCTCCAGCAGTTCAAGGAAAAAGAGGAAAAGTATTGTTATTCCTCTAGTTGAGATCAAACAAGAGGTTACAAAACAAGAAGGAAGATTACAAACTAATGTGACCCAACATGAGAATGAAAGTGGAAGTACACAAGACTTGGATGAAGCAATAAATGTGTTACAAGAGGTAATCCCTGGTGCAAGCATTAATACATTAGTGTCTACTATAGAAAATCTCAGAAGTATGGTTGATTCATTGAAAGCATACATCTCTGAAATAAAAGAACAAACTAGAAATGAGTCAAAAGAAAGGACTGTAGAGGAGAATCTAGAAGATATCAAAAAGAAATGTACAGATGCACATCACAAAATCTTGAAGGGATTGAAGGATGTTCAAACTTGTGAAGAAGAAGCACAAGACTTAATAGCTTATTGTCTAAAGTGGTCTAAACACACACAAATTACAAAGGATAAAATGATTTGGATTGAAATTTGAATAGGAACTCAAGAAGATGCTTATGATTTAGCAAGTGATGGGAACAATCAGAAGTGGTCTTACATTATGCAACTACAAGACATTTTTTTTCCTTTACAGAATCAGAGGACATAGATAATCAAGCAATATGTGGCTCTAAGGGACTTAGTAAAGATAAGACACACTCCTATATCCAGTGCCCTTTCCAGTGCTGATAAACTATTAGAAATAAACCTCAACCCTAGCACTGTGGAAGAAGGAATAGATTCTCTAATGAATCTTTAACTACTATACAAGAATCTTGTAGATGCAAAAATTCTTGGGAAGAAGGAAAATCTACTTGGTAGGATACTCTGAAGAAACTCAAAGGATCTACATCTTCAGGTTGATATGTCTTACCTTGATGATCAATTTATCTCTTTTTTGAAGATGCATACATACATATATCCAAGGGAAGCGTACAAGGGCCCCTATATGACCTTTTCCATTGATGTAAAAGGGGGAGAGATAATGGGAGAGCTAGTGGGAAGAAAAACATTTTTGTTAATACATTTTGGATGAATGGAAAACCTTTTGGAAATTCAAGATAAATTATGAAAGGGGGAGTTAAGTTTAGAAATAAATAAGTTTTGATTCATGGAAAATTCTTTTGATATGCATGTTTCCATCAATGAAAAAGGGGGAGATTATTGGAAGTTTGGAAGCTTGTCATTATTGATGCAACTTGGAAACATGAGCATGAAGTGTGCATACATCGGTTGATTTGGCTGACCCAGTGTTGTCATTGATGTCAACATTGTGGGGAAACATGTTTGGTGTCATTTGTATAGTACTAACTATACTAGAAAGTTGATTTATCAGGAATTTGGCTAAGTGTTCTCTGTTGATGATGTGTGGTTTAGTGCATCAGATTTTGGGTCCACACTTCACCACAGAAAGAGGTATAACTATGTGCTTTTAACCATATCATTATGACTAGAATATACATCTATATTCAAGGTCTCATGAAGTTTAATGAAGCACACTAGAAGATATCAATGACAGAGTTCAACTCTGTATATCATTGTCATCTCTTTGTTTAGTGTATCAGTGTGGGAGATTTTGCATTTCCTTGAGAAGAATGTTTTTTTGTTGCGGTTCTAGAGTTAGTCTCATTGATGTTGGCGAAATGTGGAATTGAAGAAAGATTGAATCTAGAAGTTGCATGTATCGAGAAGCATATGTATGATTGGAAGTTTTTGTGATTAGGTCTAATTCTTGGCCGACCTAGTACATGATATGTGTTGAGAAGATTAAATATACATTGCAGATGTTAGTTGGATCTATCTTAGATCCATGCCGACCTAAATTAAGTATTACACATTTTCTTGGGTGTAAGATGATTTTGAATCATATGTGGTGCCAACAAAAGCTATTTTGGATTGTTTTTGTTTACATCTAATTAGGCGACCTAATTGATGTGTGCGAATGTATTTAGGTATATATATGAGATATTTTGGAGTTGAAGATGGAAAAATGAGTGAGTATAAATGATATATCAAGTGTGAGTGGTGTCAAATGATGTGAACATGTGAATTTAGTGGTAAGAGTTCAAAATAAGAGCAGCGTTGTTGAGCGACTGCTATGCAGAGCAGTACTTCATATTCAGAGCTTTAAAGGAACTGAAATACAACACAAGGAAGGTACACTTCGTATCAGTTCATACTTTAGAAGTGAGCCATTTTTGTATTGTATTTAACTCTAGTTGTGAGCCTTATAAGGACAGTGTGTCCTAACAGTGAGCCCTTGTAATATACTATATCTAGATATAATATATTGTGAGCTAATCCTCACTATGGTTTTTCCCTTTTTGGGTTTTCCACGTAAAAATCTCGATGTTCATGTGTTTTGTGACTTTGTGGATGATTTATGCTTTCATTCTTTATTCCAATTAATATTTTTTGGTGATTGGATAAGTTGTGCTCAAAATTTTAATAGACTATTGATTCACCCCCCCCCCCCTTCCTCAATATTTTGAATGTTCAACATAATTATTGTAGTTATTTGTTTAATAGTAGATTAGGAAAATCTTGTTTTCAAAAAGATTTTTTGCATTGTTATAGTTTCATTTGTTAGAGAGGAATTAAATAATTTAGTGTTTAGAATTATTATTTTTTGATGTTTGTGTTTGTTTATTTATTTCCATTGTTTAAACCATTAAAGAAAATAACTTTAATTAAAAAATTCAACATTTTTAGAAACTTATTTCTAAAGTGGATTTCCCTCCTACATCCTCCTAGAATCCCTATGAGGTTTGTCTAAGATAAATTCTAGGAAGATACTAGTAATTTCTTAATGGAGAAGAGATTTCTTTTGAAACAAAACCCTAGACACTAACTGATCTACAAAAACCTTAAAACATAAAGAAATTGCTATAAAAATTCAATGTGTTTTACTCCTAAGGACTTATTTCAAATCTTGAAAGAGGAAAATAATATTTCCTATGCATGAAAGATATTTTTCTATATGAAAAAATATTATTTCAAAAGCATATCTTTATCTTGTAAAAATGAGTGTTTTCCTATGCAAAATATTGTTATTTTTATGTAAAAGATAAAATTTAGTTTTTATATTTATTAAATTCAAATTTGAGAAAAGAATAACAAATGATTTTATTTTATTGCATATGCTAAACTAATTTTAATTTAAAAATATATAAAAAAAAAGATTTGTATTCATTTAGTGAAGCTAATAGTAGATTAATTTACTTATCTCAGACAATTAGATTAAAAAAATATTCCCTTTATTAGGTTGACTTGTTTATTTAGGAAATAAAAATGTCAAAATATTTTAAACCTACTATATAATAAATAAAATAATTCAAAAAATATTCCCTCATTATCAAGCAAACAAAACATTCAAATGAACTTTAACAAAAAAAACAAGCACAAATATCCTCCAAAATATCTATGAACAACAACAATACATAAAACAACCTCAAAGGGAAAAATTAGAGTACAAAGTGCCCAAGGATATGTTAAAACCTAACTCAAGAATTTCAAGAAGATATTTTTCCTATTCCTATCATTGTCCTTGATCAAAATGGTATTCTAGAAGAACAATTAAGACATATCACCATCCCACCTATTTCAAAAAGTCTACATTAACCTACACAACCAAAACCTTGTGTCCATCTCTTTCTATCATATCCTCAAGTGCCACAAAATCAACCCAACCAACCACTCATTTGTTTGTAAAGACCTCCACTTCACCTTCTTTTGCCATAACCATAACCATTAACATCAAATCATCTATCCATGTTAGTGTGTGTTGATTTTCATGCATACAAAGATACATCCTAGCACATATATGATTATATTGGATGAAGAGATCAAAGAGAAAACATTAAATTATTTTAAAGGTGGTCATGAGTAATAGTGTATTGTGACCTCACAATTTGATGGTTATAATAGACTCATTCATTGGTGTTGTCTTATATCTCACAAAGGTAAGTTGTAGCCTTTTTCTTACCATTTATAATTTGATTGTACTAATAATATTACAAAGCATAAGGTATTATTGTTGGGTCCTAACAATGCTCGTGACATGAATATTAGTTATTGAGAGTGGAGGGAGATACAAAATTGATGGTAAAGTAGATAAAGTATAGTTTTATATTAAAAAGGATTACCTCAAACATTACAAAAATCATATGTCAAATGCCACTAAGATGTTTGAGGCCTTTGCAACCAAGTGTATCTCATAACAAGAAAATAGTAGAGCTAATGCACTTGTCATTTAAACTTCTCATCTTATTTTGCATTTAAAGTTTGGACATAATACACTCATAATTGATATTATATATCATCTATAATGACAAACAACTCAAAAAATAGCAATTATTTAATTATGATCAGCACATCATTTTTTCTTGAAAATCAAACATGATCTTAATGGTTTGTTAATTAAAGTTAGTTCTTCCACTCATTGATAATTATTGACACAAATTAAATAAGGAAGTAATTGTGAGGTTATTTTTGAGTCAATCTACGATCATTTAATTAAAAGGAAACTAGATTTTAAAGGGCTTAGTATCTCTTGAAAATATCTCTAATAGACATGATAGATATGCCAATAATACAATTAATTCACATTTGAATATGTTTGTAGAATACGAACATATTGATATTAGGATTTTTGATGAGCCTAAAATGGTGAATTTGGGAAAGTGATATTTTCTTGAATGAAGAAGCAAAATTGAAGTTATTTTCTAATCATAGAAATAGGTTTTTGATAAAATAAGCAGCATTTACAGGATGTTGTACCCTTTACATGGAAATCCCAAAGGGCCAAAAAGAAGCTAGTTCAAATGAGGAATGAACTAGGAAAAGAGGACATACCACACATAGAAACAGCTGATAGACAGCCATCGAACCACAGACGAGCACTAGACAACCCCAAAATCTGAGGGGACTAATTTGACTCCCTTAACCCTAGGTCGCGAAGATGCGACAAATCGAGGGAGTCCCTTCTTCTTTCTCAACACAACAAACTAGGAAGACTTAGAATCCAAGTCCATCGAGCAAGGCGAGAGAAGTAGATCCACAGTAGACACCAAGGCCAATGAGCCACCACTCAGCGAGGGAGTTGGCAACGTAGGGGAGGAGACAGGATAGATCGATGGACTAGTAGAGGCATTCAACGATGTTTGAACAGGCACAGATAGAACAACGTCAGCAGATCGAGCCAATAGTGGCTCTTCGGAGGAGAAGAGGAGCCAATTGTAGAAATATGTTGCATGGTCATACAAAGATCTTATATTCTTCTATCCAAAGGAGTTATCTCATATAATTCTTATCAAATTGAAATTCAAACCTTTCAAGTAGAAGCAATTAAACTATAATCCACACTTATTAAGAATCATCAACATGAAAGCTTAGAAAACTTGGGATGAAAGAATATTTTTTCAATATACTAATCTATGTAATTGTTCAATATTGTTCCAATCTACAATCTAACAATGGAGAGATTAACAAGTGTAATTTAAAAAATAAATTGAATCAAGATTCCTTGAAGGATAATTATCCTCTTCCTATCATGGATCATACTTTTTAGGTAGCAATATATTCAAAAATATTATCTTTTCTTGATGGGTACTAAATGTATGGCCAAATTTGTAGTTATAGATGAAGATGAGTACAACATAGTATTAATTGCCCCATGGGGTACCTATGCATATGAATGCATACCTTTTGGCCTTTCCAACATAGGTACAATATTTACAAGAGTGATGGATATGGATTTTGGTGACTTGAAGAAAAAAACTATTGTGGTTTACTTGGATGATATGGTAGTGTTGTGGGATGATCATTTTCAACACTTGATAATGGTGTTTGAAAGATTTAGACTTCACAATTTCTCTTTGAATCGTACTAAGTCTATTTTTTTGCAATTATAAAAGGGAATTTGTTGGGATATATTGTTTCAAAAGAAGGTATAAAGATTAATCCTAATTGGATTGATGTAATTCACAATATATCTTTGCATACAAGTAACACTCATTCTTGGTAAATTCAATTTATTGAGGTTTGTGACTTTTTTAGAGCTAATACAGGACATATCAACCATGATGAAGAAAAAATCTTTCAAATTGACCAAAGAGATTAAAATATCTTTCATAAAGATTAAAGATACTTCTCAAAAAATTAGCATAATGTAGAAGATCCAATTATATTCATGAATAGTAGTTTCAAAGATCATGAGATGAGAGATTCACAACTAAAGAAGAATACATGCACCATAGTGAGAATGCTAACAAAAATTAAATTTTACATTTTAAACTCTTATACAACAATCCAATCCATCAATGAAGAAAATTATAACATGGCAAGAGATGGGCTCAATGAGAGGTATTAGATTATGAAGGGTCACAAATATGATGTCAAAATCTATTAGAGATGATAATTCCATAGGAGAGTAAATTAAAGCATGCTTATAGAAATATAGGATATGTTATTTTATCCCTTTTGATATTATCTAATCAAAATTTCTTTTTAGATGCTAAAAAATATCATGGTTAAAGAAGGAAACACCATACACTATATACACTATGTACAAATATACAAACATAATACTCTAAAAAACACTATATGAAATAAGGTCTCAAAAATATTGAATTCACCCTTGTATTTTAGAATAAAGTCATAAAAATGAAAATTGTTAATTTTAGCTCATTACCTATACACCAAACTACTTAGTATGTAGTTAAATGTTCTGATAGATGAAAGCTAGATAAGCTTTACTTTCTACAAGAATGTAGTATTTGAGATTATGTGTAGATATTAACACATTGTCTCAATAGATATGGAAAAATAATTATTAGAAACATATTTATATTTGTATCCATCAAATTGATTTATTAAAATCAATTTATTTAATATATACATAAGCATTATTTCTAAAATCTTTTTTCGATTTTGAATAATAGTAATTTTAATTATTTCCATTTAATAATGTATCATATATAGTTCATCACATTTTACTAAAAATGTTGATATATTATTTTGTATATAACACTGAGTCAAGCTCCTTCATTCTGTTTTCTTTAGTCTTGTTTTTGATTTATCTTTGCTTGGTCAAGCAACTTGGAAAAGCTCTTATAATTCCCACATAGATATTAACAATCAAAAACTTTGTTATGGTAAGGAAATAAGGTAGTTATTAATTCAGTTATCTAAAACCGTTTGCAAGGAGAAGTGCCTATATGCGTAGAGAGGAGAGGTGGAGAGGGAGAATTTGGCAGACAACAAAGACCAAGCTAGATTTTATTTACCACAAATAACAGAAGAGAGCAGTATTCACGTAGAGTAGAGTTATTGTTCTTGGGTGTAGCAAAGAAGGAAGGGAGCAAATTTTGGGCATGTAGGAAGTTTTGATGGCTAGAGTCTCTTCATTTACTGTTTGGAAATCGGTTGTTAAGCTTTGGTATTTATTTCCTGCTCTTTGCTTCAAGTTTTGGAAGTCGAGTGCTATTTGGCTATGTTTTCTTCATATTTTGTCATGATATTTCAGAAAGGAGGCAGTTTTTAGTTTCGTTTTGTAATTGTTCCTCACTATCTCAAGTGGTGTTGATACAAGTATCTAAAATTCATGGATGGTTGTGTAAATGCCTCTGTTCAATTTCCTTTGTAAAAGACAATGGAGTAATCTTTGTTATTGTTTTAATTTGCAAGTGTCTAATTTCCTTCTAATTCGAGCATAGTGGTGTATTGATAAGTGGGAAGGTTGTATCAATAACCCAAGTCAAATATTTGTGTTCTTGGTTTTGCAATCATTTCCATCAATTTTTGGTATCATAGCCATAAGTAATTAGGCAGGGTAGAGTTGGGTAAAATGACGTCAAGAAGAATGTCAAGAGGAGGTGCAAGAGGAGGTGTCAAAAGAGGCATGGAGGAAGGGGTTCTTGAAATATTGCAGGATCTCACAACAAGAATGGAGGCCATGGTGCAGGCACATAGAAGAGGGTTACCTGCGGTAGATATAAGCGACAATGAAGAAGAGGAACAACCAACCAAAGAAGAGGTGGTTCATGGAGAAGGAGAAGACCTTGATGGGATTGAAGTGAGAATACTGAGAGCAGTCATGGGGGTTAAAGCCAAGCCCAAGCTAGAGGTTCCCATCTACTCACGAAGCCTCAATGGAGAGGAACTCATTGATTGGATCAATGATCTTGATAAGTATTTCAAATAGGAAGAAGTGGCAGAGGATAAACGAGTCAAGTTCACATGCACAAGACTCAAAGGCCACACTGCTATGCGGTGGGACTATGTTTAGTTAGAAAGAAGAACAAATAAAAGATAACTTCTTGGGATAGAATGGTTGCCAAGTTGAAAGCTAAGTTCCTTCTTGGAGACTACCAAACTAACTTGTTTAAAAGATTGCAAAACTTCAAGCAGAAGGAGATGAGTGTGAAAGAATATATAGAAGAGTTCTACAAGCTCGTGATTTGGTCAAGGCATAGTGAAGAAGATATGGAGAAAGTAGGTAGGTACCTCAATGGATTGTGATACAGTTTGCAAGATGAATTGGGTTTTTTGTCACCCAAAACTCTTGAGGAAGCATATCAATTTGCTATTGAAACAGAAGAGAAGCTTATGAGAAAGAAAAATCAGCAAGAGGTAAAGGAAGAGGAGCAAAAAGAAGAGGGCAACACTCTAGCAAAGGGAAAAAACACCATCAAGGTGAAGAAGTAGGCACTTCTAGTGGACAAGCTAATTCAGAGAGAGGAGGTTTCCAAAACAGAGGAGGGAGATCATTTGGTAGAGGAGGTTACCAAGGAAGAGGAAGAGGCTTTCCAAGCAATTATTTTAAGTGTAATAAGTTTGGTCACAAAAGTTGGGAGTGTTGCGGGTTTACACAAGGCTTGAGAGGAGTAATTAGATTGTGCAAGCAGACCAAGAGAGTGTAGGGTCACCTTCTCATAACTTAGAAGAACTTAAGACAAGAGAGTCTTTTGTATTCAAAAGAGTACTATTGAAGCCACCAAAGGAGAGTCTAGAACCTAAACAAAGGAGAGCTTTATTCAAGACCAATTGCAAGGCTAAAGGTAAGTGTTGCAAACTTATTATTGATAGCAGTAGTACGAATAATATTGTGTCAAAAATGGTGAACAAGCTAGGTCTTACTATAATTAAACATCCTAATCCCTATCAAGTTTCTTGGCTACAAAAGGGGCATCAGTTATTGGTTGATGAACAGGCCTTAGTAGAGTTTCAAATAGGTAGTTATAAGGATATTGTTATGTGTGACATTATGCCCATGGATGTTTTCCATGTGCTTCTTGGTAGGCCTTGGAAATTTGATAGGAGAGCCATACATGATGGAAGAAACAATACCTATACTTTTCAGAAGGATGGTCAAAAGCATACATTGTTACCCTTGAGAGGAGAAGAAGGGGATAATAAGAGCAACAGTAGTAGCAAGGTTATGTTGGTGAGTGGAAAATAATTTTTATGTGATATGAAGAAGGAAGAAGCGGGATATGCATTAGTACTTAAGCCTAAGGATGCACCTACCTCTACTAAGTTGGATGATTTTCCAAAGGAGATACAAGATATATTGAAAGAGCATATGGATATTGTGGCATCTGATTTTCCTAATGAGTTGCCTCCAATGAGGAGTATTAGTCACCATATGGATTTGGTTCCAAGGGCTTGCCTACCAAACAAGGCTGCATATAGATTGACTCCTAAGGAGAATGAGGAGATTATAAAGCAGGTTGAAGAGTTACTGGAAAAAGGATTGATAAGGGAGTCTTAGCCCGTGTGTTGTATCGACAATCTTAGTTCCTAAGAAAAGGTGATTGAAGAATGTGTACAGACTCCAAAGCAATCAATAAGATAATCATTCGATATAGGTTTCCTATTCTAAAGATGGATGATTTAATGGATTATTTTAGTGGTTCTATGTGTTTTTCAAAGATAGACTTGAAGAGTGGTTACCATCAGATTAGGATCAGACCTGGGGATGAATGGAAGATGTGTTTAAAACTAATGATGGCCTTTATTAAAGGTTGGTTATGCCTTTTGGGTTTACAAATGTACCTAGTACTTTTATGAGGCTTATGAATGAAGCCTTGAAACCATTCTTGGGGAAGTTTTTGATAGTCTATTTGGATGATATACTAGTTTTTAGTAGGTCTAAGGAAGAACACCTAAAGCATTTAAGGTTGATTATGACACGGTTGCATGAGGAGAAGTTGTTGATCAACCTCAAGAAGTGTACCTATATGAAGACTGAATTATTCTACCTAGGATTTGTGGTATCCAGAGAGGGGTTGAAGATGGACCAGGAGAAGGTTAAGGCCATTGTTGATTGGCCAACACCGAGGAGTGCTTATGAGGTAAGGATTTTTCATGGACTTGCTAGTTTTTATAGAAATTTTACTATAGTAGCATAGTAGCTCCTATACTTGATACTATAAAAGGACATAAAAAGTAGTTTGAATGGACTCAAAAGGCTGAAAAATGTTTTAGACTTTTGAAAAAGAGAGTGATTAAACAACCTATACTTGTGTTACCTGATTTTAACAAAGTCTTTCAAGTAGACTGTGATGCTAGTGGCTTAGCAATAGGGGTTGTCCTAAGTCAAGAAGGGAAACCAGTTGCTTATTTTAGTGAAAAATTGAATGATGCTAAGAAGAAGTATTTAGCTTATGATCTTGAATTTATGCATTGGTTCAATCTTTGAAGACATGGAGGCATTACTTGCTTCCCAAGCTATTTTTTCGTTTACATAGGTAACCATACACTTTAGTTTATAAAAAGATAGCACAAGTTGAATCAAAGGCATGCAAAGTGGGTGGAGTACCTTCAGAGTTTTAACTTTGTGTTGAAACATAAGAGTGGGAAAGCAAACAAAGTTGATGCGTTAAGTAGAAGATGTTTATTGCTACAGGAAATCCAAGAAAAAAGTGTTGGGTTTGAGAGATTGAAGGAGTTGTATGTGAATGATTTAGATTTCAGAGATGTATATGAAGCTTGCAGTAGTCCTATCAATAGAGATAGAGTACCATGGACTAATTTTATGTTGTAGGACAGCTTGTTGTTCAGAGGTAATCAATTATGCATTCCTAGAGGGTCAATGAGAGAGAATCTCTTGAAGGAGAAGCATTGTGGCAGCCTAACAAGACATTTTAGGCAAGAAAAAACTTACTTGCAACTGAGTACACATTATTATTGGCCATGAATGCAGGTAGATGTGAAGAGGTATGTGGAGAGATGCGAAGTATGCCAACATGTAAAGGGTAGCAATCAAAACACTAGTTTGTACCAACCATTACGTATGCCACATAGACCATGGGATTCAATGAGTATGGATTTTGTTGTAGAATTTCCTAGAACTTAGAGAGGGAATGATTCTATTTTCTTAATTGTGTATAGGTTTTTCAAAATGGTTTATTTCATTTCATGCAAGAAGACTAGTGATGCTACAAATATAGCTAACCTTTTTTTCAAAGAAGTTGTGTGGTTGCTTGGTATACCTAGGAGTATAGTATTTGATAGGGACACAAAGTTTGTGGGTCACTTTTGGAGAACACTTTGGAATAATTTGGGCAGCCATGTCAATTTTAGCTCAGCTTACCATCCCCAAACAGATGGTCAAACATAAGTGGTTAATAGAAGCTTGAGTAATATATTGAGGTGTCTTGTTGGAAACACACCTGGTAATTGGGATATGGCTTTAGCACAGGTTGAGTTTGCATATAATGATTCTCCAAATAGGAGTACAAGTTTGAGCATGTTCTACATTGTTTATGGTATGCATCTAAGGGGTGTATTTGAACTCAGATATCTTGGTAACTTCAAGAGAAGTGCAAATGGTGAGGAGTTTTCCAAATGTATTCATGACCTTCATGAAGTGGTCAAATTGCAGATTGAGGGGAGGAACCAACAGTACAAGCAGTATGTTGAGAAGAAGTGAAGAGAAGTCCATTTTCAGGTTGGTGATCTCATTTTGGCTCATCTCAAGAAGGAAATATTTCCAAAAGGTGAATACAACAAACTAAAAATGAAGATCAGTCCTTGCAATATTCTCAAAAAACAATTCACTAATGCTTGTGAGATAACCTCTCCTTCTGATATGGGTATCTCGCCCATCTTCAATGCGTTTGATCTCTATCCATATAAAGGTGAGGAAAAAAATGAAATAGTAGACACAAATATGATTCCAAGGGAACAACAAGTGAAAATTGGATCTGATTGACATTGAGTGTATCTTGGAGAAGCAGTTGTTGAAGAAGACCCGAGGAAAGGAATATTTCAAGTACTTGGTGAAATGGAAGGATCATCCTTTGGAGGATTCCACTTGGTTAACAACTGTAGAGATTTCCAAATATGGTCATAATGTTGATAACCTCATGAGCACAAGCTCATGTGATTTTGTTTTTTTTCGGAGGGAGCCTAACGCAAGAGCGTCAACCTCCTTCATTCTGTTTTGTTTTGGTTTTCTTTAGTCATGTTTTTAGTTTGTCTTTGCTTCAAAGGGGCGTGGTTAAGCAACTTGGAAAGCTCTTCTAATTCCCACATAGATATTAACACATGGAAAGAAATCAAAACTTTTTTATGGTGAGTAAACCCCATGCAGTTGGGAGGAAATAAGGAAGTTATTAATTCAGTTATCTAAAACCATTTGCAACGTGGAAAAAGGAGAAGTAACTACAGGTGTAGGGAGGAGAGGTAGTTGTGCTAGGTGCAAGGAAGAATTTGGTTGGAGGTTGAAACAGACAACAAAGACCAAGGTAGATTTTATTTAGCACAAATAATAGAAGAGAGTAGTATTCACGTGGAGTAGAGTTGTTGTTCTTGGGTACAACAAAGAAGGAAGGGAGCATATTTTGGGTGCGTAGGAAGAATTGATGGCTAGTCAATCTATGTGCATAGAGTCTCTCTTCATTTACTATTTGGAAACTAGTTGTTAAGCTTTGGTATTTATTTCCTGCTCTTTTCTTCAAGTTTTGGAAGTCAAGTGCTATTTGGCTATATTTTCTTCATATTTTATCATGGTATCTTCTTGTTATGCAATCACTATAATTCAAAAAGGAGACAGTTTTTTGTTTTGTTTTGTAATTGTTCCTCGTGGTGTTGATACAAGCATCTGAAATTTGTGGTTGGTTGTGTAAATGTCTCTGTTCAATTTCCTTTGCAAAAGACAATAGAGTAATCTTTGTTGTTGTTTTAATTTGCAAGTGTCTAATTTCCTTCTAATTGGAGCATAGTGGTGTATTGATAAGTGGGAAGGTCGTATTAATAACCCAAGTCAAATATTTGTGTTCTTGGTTTTGCAATCGTTTCCATCAAATACAGTGTTATATTTAAATAATAATATATTTCTATTTATTTTTACTAAGTGAAACATTCATTTGAAATGTCTTAATAGAATAATAAAAATTTGATTTATTTATTTATAAGGCATTGGAGTTTTAAAATACTATAAGTGAAAACTAAAATTTTAGTTAATAGTAAATTTTAACTTTATAAAGATTAAAAGGTCAATCTATAAGTTAAAGTAAATTTTGTTTTGAATATGTTTTCTTATAAAATATTTATACTAAATTATATTAAATTAAGAATACTAAATTTTTATAAAGCTTACAAACACAAGAACTTGGGGACGGTCCCTTCCTCCTTCCAAATAGACTAAGATAAACCCCTAGTGCAAAGTAAATATTTTAATAATCACAATTTGATACTCTCCCCTAATAATTGTATCCCTAAGGGAATCCTTAAATATAGGGAAATAAATTAGGTAGCACCACTTCGGAAAGTTATCATATCTTTTACAAACAACATTATTATTAATTAATTAATTAATTAAAATTCAAAAATAGATATTTTTATATTAATTAATTTATTAATTAAAATTCAAAAATAGATATTTTTTATATTAATTAATTAATTAATTAAAATTCAAAAATAGATATTTTTTATATTAATTAATTAAATATTCTTTGTAATATGTTAAAAACATATTTATATTATAAGTTTTACTCTTAGATTAGAATTTTATAAGTATTTATTTTAGACCTATTTATTGATGTATCTACTCATAATAAACATTATGCTCTAACAAAATCAAGCTAACCAGATTTATCTATGGAAGCGGGTTATGTCAACTCATGGTAGAAGATGGTATTAGAAGAAAAGTAAAGGCTATGGATATAAGAGAAGATGAAAACCACTATTGTTGTTTGTTAGCTCTCTAGATGAATGGCTTACAATCATAGCTTGTTATTTGACATGTGGAGATTCTTTGAGACATGTGGATAAGCAATAAAAGAGAGTTTTGATATTAAAAATTCAAGCTCATTATTTCAAAATTTGTACTCTATAAGAGAGGTATTGATGACACTTTCTTGAGGTGCATAAGTAATTAATAACAACCCAAGTTTCAAGAAGGTTTTAATGATAAGTCTTGTGGCATACATTTCTCTTAAAGGGCATCAATTTTCTAGTCCTAAAAGCACAATATTATTGGCACACCACGTTTTGTGATGCACGATCTCAAGCATGTCATTAGTTTGTTTGTAAGCTTAAGTTGGTGGCTATTCATCTTAATTAAATTATTCTAGAATTCACTTTTCAATAGTAAAGATTGGATTTCATTAGATCCCTCAAACAAAATTTTGGTAAGTGACATGTTTATATTCTCGCTACCACAAAGTGGATTGAGGTGATTCCAACAAAGTGAGAAACTCCAAAGATCATTTGTGATTTCTTGAAAGATAATATTCTCACACACTTTAAAGTTTCATGCAAGATAGTGACCAATAATGCAATTTGTTTGTTCAATGAAGATACTAGAGTTTTGCTACAATCATGGGTAAACATCTCATCTTCCAATTAATATCCACAAGCAAATATCCAAGCCAAGTCTTACAAAAATAATATGATATCATTAAAAATTTGGTTGAAAGTAATCAATAAAGTCGTTATAAGAATTTTATGATGTCTTGTGGAAAAATTCAATTAGTCCTAAGAGGATATTGGTACTTCACTATTTATAATTGTGTATGGTATATAAGTAATGTTGCCTATCATCCTTGAGCTTTCTACTTTATAATTGGCATTCATAGTGGAGGATAGTGAACTCAAGGATTTGATTTAGAAGAGAATCATGTATCTCACAAAATTTAAAGAGGATAGAAAAAGGTTGTAGACAAGATCATAAAATGTTAGGAAAACATTAAAAAAAATTATAGAAAGGCATGTTAGAGAGGCTTTAGTATTGATGATCTTGTTCTACTTTTGGGATAAGTGACATGAGTCCAAAGGAATGCATAGAAAATTTAATTTATTGTGGCTTAGGGAATTCAAGATCAATAATTTTGTGGAGACAACATGTACTATCTATCACGTTTGGATTGTACACATCTATCATTTTCCTATAGTGGGAAATACTTGAAACAATTCATTACTAAGGGTTTGAAAGGATTTCCCCCTTATACATAGTAATGTCATGATGTATTTTCCCACTTATTATGTGTTTGTTATGTAGTATTGTGTTTCCCCATTCATAATGTGGCATTGTGCTTGTTTTTTAATCATTTAGGTGATTTAAGGTATCTAAATTTTAAGGTGATTAAAAAGAGGTTGATTTTATACCCAACTAATAAGGAATAAGTCTACTAATAACCTAGAGATTATTAAATCCCTCTTACACCCCAAGTATATGTCATTATCCCTAGAAAAATCTAATTGTTGTACCCATATGGAAATTTTGTATTGGGCTAATTTGTAAGCTATAATTGTTGTTTCTCATTTGTAAGCTAAATATAAGTCCTTGTTCCCTATAGTTGTCAATATAATGCCATCATCAATTCAAGATAACATATTGTAGAGTGTACAAAAAGGAGAGCTTTTAGCATGCCAAACAAGGTCATTGCAACAAGTTTCACTATAAGGTATTGAAGTGTCAAGATAGAGAAATGGTCATAATGGCTTCAAAGACACATCTCACAAAGGAAAGATCTTTGAAGATAAATTTCAAGTCAATAAAAGGTACACAAGTGATTTGAAGAATTCCAAAGGAAGAGAATGTAATACTAGGAGGTCAAAATAACTCAAAAGTGACATCCAAGAGTGCAGGTGTAAACCTAGGAGGTTCAATATCATGTTTTGAGTCAAGAATCACTTAAGCGATAAATTTCTTACACTTGTAGATGCAATGACAATTTAGATCTCCTAAGTGACACAAAAATCACTTTTTTCACTTAAAGACACTTATCAATAAAGAAATATAATAAAAAGGTGACTTTTTTACCCTTAAATGGCTAGGGTCATTAAGAATTTTTTCAATTTCAAATATCAAATGTCGATTAAAGATTACAAGAAAAAGTGGCATTAGACTCCCTTAGTGTGCACCTAGGTATTCAAGTGTCAAAATGACAACACAAAAACGTGATAAAAGTGCACTTAAGTGAAATATGGTACCAAAAATTACCAAAGGGTCAAAATTTTAATGAGAAAAAATAATAAGTGCTTTCATGTCTTCAAGCATGACCTAGAAGACCACCATGTCCAAGTGTCACTTGAAAATTAGAAGGAAAAGCATCTTAAGTCATCTAGGCGTGCCCAAGGAGGTCTTCACACGTTAAGTTGTCAATGAACAAATAGAAGAAAAATACAATTTTTCAAGTTGTCAACTTAAAAACAAAAGTAAAAGTAACTCCAACACCCCTAGATGTGTCTAGAAAGGGTTTGAAGTAAAACAACTTAAAATAATGAATGCATAAGGATGAAAGATAAAAATTGATGCTCTAAGAGAGAAAGAATAGAGACAATGGGTTCAAAAATAGAAAAGAACGCCTCAAAATTTATAAATTGACTCTTCTCTTTCACCTATGTTGTCAAAGTGTATTGTCAAGGGAGGGCCACCATTGGAGAGACTTTAGGAGCAAGTTAGATCAATATTTCCACATTATAGAATTGCACTTCTCTTTCTTTTAGTATTCATTGGCATGTACTCTTATAAATGTTTTTGTGATACTTTTTCTACGTTTATAGCACTTTCGTCTAAATACTCTTTCGTCAAAGATGTTGACTTGCAACACATGAATATGCAAGAATTCATTGGGAAAAGGTGTCTCAACCTTGCATACCTAATGTTCATATTTAATAACTTGTTTGTATTTACTATTTCAACATTAGTGCTTTGTCCTCACATGGGAATTCGACATCCCATATTGAGGTGGCACTTTTGTCATCTTTAGTGGTTTTTTCCTCACACGAAGTACACATCCATATTAAGGTGGCACGTTTGGCCATGTGTAAACATCTTGGAAAGTGTATAAGAGCATCTTGACTCATCATGATGGGAGTTACTAATAATATTTTATTATGATGCGTAGAAGCATATAAGATGGAGGTTTTATTAGAATCTTAACCAACATTATGACATATTTGGACACTTGTCAAGGAGCATCTTTCAAGGAGTTGATTGAAGAAAATATTTTCCACCTGAGTTTGTTTGGGTGGTCAAGTATTTTATTGTATGACATATGACATGTAAGGAATATGCTAAAAATAGCTAGGAAGACCAAGACCAAAGGGGGCATTAAGAATTGTGCCTTGACCATTTTGAGTGCCATACATCTCTTAGCCTTGCTAATGGTTTTCCAAAACCATGTGATGGTTTCTAGTTTGTTCTTATCCTATAAATTAGTGCTTAGAGTTAGAGGATGTACTAGTTTATAGGTTATATGAGTAATGTTATGCTACCAAAATTTAGAGGAATAGGTTTATGTATTGATGTAACTATTTTCAAAATTACTACAAGCTTAAGTCTCTTTGGTCGTGGATTTTTTTTTCTCACAACGGTTTCTCCATATAAACATTGTATAATGGTTTACATTTTTCTTTCATGGTTGTTTTCCATTTCCATACAATTTGTTATTATTTATAAATTTGGATGGTCTAAAATTCAGCATATCTTGCAATATTATTTCACCCTATTTTCAATAGAATTAAGACTTTAGTGAAATCATTAGCAATGGAAATAAAGGAGCAAAAAGGTTACGAGACAATAATTTAATAGAGGTAGGCTCTTTCCCAATTCCAATGCAACATCAAGAATTAATAGTACGTGTGCCAATCATTACATCCCAATGACAAAGGAGATAGACTTGTTCAATACGAAAGTGCTTTGTAAACTCAATCCTAATTCTATCAAAGAGTGTTTTCAATTTACCTTTGTAAGGGGAAATCAAGAGGTGATTTTATGAAAAGCACACCTATGATCTAAATGCATCCTAAATAAAGACATTTGGGTAAAGTACATAAATGAGCATAAGGTTAGAAAGAGAACATGTAGTGTACTGACTATAAATCAAATAATTGATTTAATCCCTTAAGAAGCATCTAAATATATTTCAAACTCGGATTCAAAGCTTTTGTGTTCTGCTTCATAGCAACAAATTTGGAACAACTCATAACCATGACAAATTGGAATGTGAAGGAGTGCTTCCATTCTTGACAAGGCCAAATAAATATTGGAAATGAGGTATTTTTTACAAGCAAAAAGATCGTAGAAAGAGCCAAATTCAACAAGCTCATCAAGGCATCTTCAAAAGAAAGTTAAGCCCTCTTCTTCTTTAGACACAATACTCAAGTTAGTTGTAGAGATCAAGTGGAAAAAGAGATTTGAATTCTTCAAGATACTAATGCTTTGAATATAATTCAAGAGGATCCCAAAGTTAAAGTTTGTTGCTAGGAAGAGTATAATATATCCTCTTTGTCATCGACTAGGTATAGAAACAAACATGATATTATCTATTTTGTTTTCCACTTCTCCTCATGTTTATCCTCCTAGTTATCACTCTATCCATTCACCTTCACCCATAATTTTGGACATGACCTCAATATCCAAACCTTAGATGCCTCCTATCACTTACCATTCCTTCTCCATCATGTTTACAAGATCTTCCACAACCTATTTTTCTCAATCTCAGTATCATTATTCCTTCTCTTAGTCCCCCTAGAAAGCATGGGAATGACAAGCACCAAGATAGGTGAAATCCATTGTGAATAGAAAGAGGGAACTTGTTAGCTCGAATCAAGTTGATTTTGTAGGGCTTACTTCAATTCTTTCAAAGCAATAGCCCAAGATGCCAAAGAAACAATCTAGGGTTAAGAAGAATACAAATGATCACTCTATCCTAGAAACAAATATTCCTTCTAAGGAAAAAGTAGCACATAATACTGAGCTAATTGATTTCTAGGTGGTTGAGATTGGTTTTGGGGAAAGAACATGCCAAAGAGACATGAATATTTTGGATGTTGCTACTAAAAACCTCAAGGATGCAAAAGGAAAGGCTTCCTTGAAAACTAAAAACGAATAGCTGAAAGAGCTCATAGTTCACCTTCTTCAACCCACACCAACATCTATAGGCTTAATAACTCAACTTTTGCAATATACATATCAACGAAGGTAACTAAATTAACTAGTTGCACTTGGAAAGAGTCAAGAAAAATGGACAAGTAAAATCAACCCATAAAGGCCAAAGTTAGGGTTTATGGAGGAGACTTCAAAGAGGAAGCATGGTGTAATTGAAGATTGCATCCTATGAAAATTTCATAAAAATATTAAAAAAAATTATTCTTGGTGCTACAAAATTGACACGAGTGATAGCATGTTTTTAGGAGGACCAAACATTCTCTTGGTTGCATTAATACAAGTTTCTTATTCGACTTCACGATGAGTTCATTACCATATTGGAAGACCTAAACGCAAGCTTAGATGAAATAAAAGACCAACCAACCTCCTTGATGGCATCTCTCTTGGAATTTTGTTGATTAAATTAGACTCCAAGTTGAACATGACAAACTAAAAGGTGAGTTATAGAGGTTAGGATGGCTATAATTGAGAGAGCTCAATAGGATAACACAGAGACAAATTGTTTATGCTTGTAAGGGATATTCAAGATGGTGAAGTGATTGAGATTGGCACATTGATTACACAAAATAATCTTACCTTAGACATACAAATTATTCAATTGAATTTAATGCCATAGCCTAATAGATCACAAGTACAAGACTTTATTGATAGATTGCAAATATTATAGGTTATAGGTGATGTTGCTCCAAGAACATCTAGGGGTGTGCTCCAAAGTAGTTAGTTTTACTACCATTATCTTCAACTAAGTTTGTGTTTTAATTTCTCCTATTTTGGGAGAAACTTTTTGTATCACCTATTCTAGGATTAGGATGCCATTTTAGGTGTTCTAGGTCTATTGTTAATTGTGAGCATCTTCATATTGTAATATAGATATTGAATTTGTAATTCAAACCAAATTGTATTTTAAATTTGTTTTTTGTGCAAAAAAAAAAAAACTATCTTTTGCATTTAAAACAATCTTTTTATGTATCTTGAATAAATCAAATACAAACGCTCATTCAAAATTTATAAAATATAATTCCCTTAATAGTAAAATTGTGCATCTTTGTAATTCTCATATGCCAGATTTTGTTCTGCTAGCATCTTTGTAATCCTCATATTTTATATAATATAATATATAGGCTAATGCCTCTTGCCTAAAAAAAAAGAATTGTGCCTATAGATTAAATAATTTCGTGAAATACGCAATTTAGCCCACGATGTTTGGTGAGAAGGGTGTGGAAGCTAATGTGGAAGGGTTTTCATGAAAAATAGTCAGCATGTGATGACAGGACCTTGAAGTACGTGAGTTGATGGGAGAATTATGGTCGTCTTTTTCGATGCCAAGTAGATTGCATTTGCCTAAAGGATTTAGTACCCACGGCAAGGATTTGACACGTTTGGTGATGATCCATTTGTGGAGGCAACGATAGTTTAGTACTTGGCATTAATTCCTTGTGGGTTGGCTTTAAGTCTGACTGAGGCTTTCTTGCATTTTCATTTTTTGTTTTCCTTCTGGCTACGGATGGTGATTTTCTTCTCTCTGTTTGGGTGTAGTATGTGCTTGGTTGGTGATGGCCAAGCGCTCAAGGTTTGTAATATAGGTTTCGGTGGATGGGTTGGTAAGATTTGGGGCAGATACCCTGATTTCTTTGAAGTCATCGGCATGACAAACCTCTTTCAAGGAGATCATGAACCAACATTTAAAGAGGATCCTACTCAATAATGATTCTCTATTAGTTGTGGTGTCTAAAATGATTCTGGGTTTCGGGCATTTGGCGAATAAGGAGTACGGGAGGGATAATTTGCAATCTCTTCTCGTTTTTTAGCTTCCCTCCTGCATAACCAGGTCGCCAAGGTAGAGGCAAAATTATTG
This sequence comes from Sequoia sempervirens, assembly GCA_007258455.2. Classification (NCBI taxonomy): domain Eukaryota; kingdom Viridiplantae; phylum Streptophyta; class Pinopsida; order Cupressales; family Cupressaceae; genus Sequoia; species Sequoia sempervirens. The sequence continues at coordinate 314,985,874 of VDFB02105785.1, read as the reverse complement.
ATTGAGAAGATGTTTAGGAAAGATTTGGTGGAGGATGTTGATGAGGTCCTACGTGTTGCGGTTGTTAGTAGAGGCATTCCACGTCCCTACGATTTGGAGCTCCTTCAGGGTTCGGATGAATCGGTGAAGTTGTATCTGTTTCTTCTTGATTTGAGTGGTTCGACCCTCACGAAGCACAGGATGATAGTGGCGGTGGCGGTGGAGTTTTTGAAGTTCTTTGACTTGATGGCGGTTGGGGGTGTTGACTGGGTTAAAGATTTCGAGGCCTTTGCTAGGGCCAATAGTTTCATGTAAATTTGGTTTTGGGTAGTTCCCTGGTTTCGAAGGTTTGGCGTTTTGTCTTAGTGGCTTTGGGTGGTGTTTTGTTAGTGTCGTTGGCCTCTCTCGGCCATTTTTGTTTATTTTAGTTTCAGTTGGGTGTGTTGGTTGGGCAGTTAGGGTGAGTTTTCCTCTTGGTGGTTTTGGTATGGTCGGCTTTTTGGTTTGTAGGCTCAAGTGGTTGTTGGTGGCTATATTTCCTACGATGCAGATGGTTGTAGACTGGACTTTTTATAATATTAATAAAATACTAAACTTGCATATCAAAAAAAAAAAATCGTGAAATACTGCAAACTTTATATTGTTGTCTTTCATTGAGATAATTGTAGCTTTGTATACAATGATCTTATTCAATTTGTTGATTTTGCAAACTTTATATTGTTGTCTTTCATTGAGATAAATGATCTTATTTAATTTGTTGATTTTGCAAACTTTATATTGTTGTCTTTCACAAAGATAATTTTAGCTTTGTATATAATGATCTTATTCAATTTGTTGATTTGTGTGTACTGTCCTAAATCCAATTCAAGTGTTACTCATTTCTCCTAGTCTCTAATTTTAACTAGAAGTGAATGTCTTCATTTTCTCTATATTTGATTTTCTACATTAGAACTTATTCAATTTGTTGATTTGTGTGTACTGTCGTAAATCCAATTCAATGTCTTAAATCTAATCCAAGTATTCGCATTTCTCCTAGTCTCCAATTTTAGCTAGATGTGAATGTCTTCTTCTGCATTAGAACTTATTCAATTTATTGATTTGCGTGTATTGTCCTAAATCCAATTCAAGTCACTCATTTCTCCTAATCTTTAATTTTAGCAAGAAGTGAATATCTTCACTTTCTCAGTCTTTATATATATATATTTGCTGATTAACCTTGTGCCCAAACTTGAGAATAAAAAGACAAATTTACTTTTAGTTTGTTTATTTTGCATGTTAAAAGATATCTTGCTAGTTCTAGATATTACTATAATTTTATATGCAAATAACTTTGTTATTTCTCTTCAAAGAGAACTTCCTTTACAAATTCAAAGAAAAGTCTTACATTACATAACTCTTCTCTTCAATTTATATTGTACTGAAGGTACAAATTAAAACGCTAACAATGTTATGACTCGTTGACACCGCTTGTTTACTCGTCAGGGTTACATTTCTTATGTCACCATTCAAAAGTTGGTGATCTATAGCCCACACGGGTAGCAGAGTTGGCTTGGGCAGTGGGTTTGCTCCCCACTGGTCTTGAGTTTGACTCTCTCTCGGGTTTAAGAGTTGGGACTTCTTGTGGGTGGGGGATCTCACCCGCAGGGGGCTAGTCTCGCCCTAGCTCGCCCCAGGTACTCAAGGTATGGGTTGTTGGGCCGCTAGGCTGGGTCACAGGGACACCCTTGTTGTAAAGAAAAAAAAAGTTGGTGATCTATAGACATTTCTCCACATTATCTGGGTGTTTCTTTGCATTATTACTTATAATTTCAGCTTAAGTCACCATCCAAAATTTGTAACCTATAGATGTTTATCCACAATATCTGGGTGTTTCTTTGCAATATTACTTATAATTTCAGTTTCACTAAAATTATTGAGTGCCTCTTCATTTCGTGGATACCATAATCAATTTCTTTCTATTCAAGTTATCATCAAATGCAAAAATCGCACAGGATTATCATTTCATTGTGCAGTATAGGCAAAACTCGTCTTTTCTCATATTTGACAATTACTTTCTTTTGCATCCCACTTTTATTGATAGTTATATCATGATTTTTTATTACTCCGTTCTTCAGTATATTCTCATTTATTTTTCAACTTAGTATTAACATAGACATCACTGCATAGCAGAACATTTAAATTCGCAGAAAACCAGAATGCCAGCTTTTTCTAGTCATAAAGGTTTTTTATTTCGCAATGGACCTCTTCATTTTCTTATGAGGATGTCTTCTTCATTGAAATTACTGACCTTAGAAATAACGTAATCTATTACTAACAATAATAATTTGCAAAGTGCATTATGTTTTAGAGTTGTGAGGGAAAAATACATACATATGCCACAAAGAAAACATTCTACAATGCTTTTGAATAACAAGAAAGTACAGAAGAAAATCCCAAAAGTTGTCTCACAAGCAATTGACCGCCAACACAAACATGTCCATAAATGTCAATTAGTATAGATAAACGCGACGAATCACGTGCATTTTCATCCACCTATCTACAATACACACACGCTGCCTTTATAGCTTATTGGGCCGATAAAGGAACACTAAATTGAATTAATGAGAAACAATACATCGTTTCTGTACCACTTAAAAATTAGAAATCCAATAATGTATTCAACAAAATTCTGAAAAAAAATCATAAACAGAACAAAACTTCTATATAGGAGATTAGCACCATGCTCATCCAAATAAAAAATAAACCACAAAAAGGTTATGAATCATGAACTAATGCGCAGCGTCTGGCCTTCGATATGGCACATAGCGATGGTCTTTAGCTGCATTTTTCTGTCTTCTCTTTGCAAGAAAAGCTTCAAGTTTGCCACTAGCCTGCAGATAGTAAAATTCATTCATTAAAGAGAACCCCTCTATCCCAAATAAGTCGGTAATTAAAATAATTCTAACAAAAATGTCATTCTTGCTCATACTAATAAGAAGTTACAAACCTTAAGAGACTTGTACTTTTCTATGAGTTGCTGCTTCCGCGCCTCAGCTACAATATAGATACATTGGTCAGACCAATCACATCACCTTTAAGAAAAGCAACCTCTAAAAAAACATAAGGCTGAGTAATTAGACAAACATTTTTTAAGGTAGAACGGTCGTTTCCCTTGTTTCACAGCTTCTTTCTCATTCTTCTTATGCTCGGACAATTTTTCACTAGATTTGTTGCCCTCTTGAACAGTTCGCAGTTGATTATCCTATCAAAAAACACAGCATAATGTCATCAAAGTGAGCCAGGAAGATCAATGAGAATTCTAAATAATCATATTTGTAATGATATCCGGAGCCAAGATCAATGAGAACTCTAAATAATCAATATTTGTAATGATATCCGGCATAAATAAAATTTAATTCACCCCATGTACTAAAAGAGCAAACTGAAGTAAGAAATTCCCTTCACAGAAACAATGGAATGCCTTTCAAGAGTTTTCAGTTATATCTTTCTACCTGGTTTTGTGGTAAACTGGCTGCAGGAATGTAATCACTTCTCCTTCAAATTTGAAGCAAATCCAGGGGTGGGATTTTATCCCCAAGTATGTGGTAAATCTGCCACTGGTTCAATATTCTTCCTTTCATATGTTATAAATTTTCCAGAGGGATTTAGCTCTTCACCCTCAAAATTTCTAGTACATCTGCTGATGGGATATCATCCTTTTATCTCCTAGCTCTTTAGTAAATCTGCCACTGAGACATCATCTCCTCCTGTCTCTAGTAGTCCTCATGTCTCTAGTAAATCTATCTCTGGAATGCTACCCCTCGGTCTGTAAGTAGCCAACAATGAGGCAGTACCCTTTCCCATATAAAATACAGTTACAGGACATAGTCCTAAAGTCCGAATGAAAGGATGGCTTTGACTATCAAAGAACACCTGTCTACAGATGGATTAATATTGTTGTATCCCATAAGTCTTTGTCTGTTTGGTAGATAACTCTATAATCTCTCCTCGAAGCAAATCCGTTTACATTTGCACTCATTTATGAGCAACAAAATGAACAAATATACTAACTGGCATAGAAATGTTGGGTGCGGATATCAAAAGGTAGCTAATTTGCAACAATTTTGGGACGCATCCAATACCACAGCAGAGGACAACTAACACCAACCAGACTAAGAAATGTTCAACCAAGCGATGCAAATTATGCAAGCTGAAGCATTCAATATTGTTGGCGTTTAAATTAGCACCTCTGGAGTGCTGATTGTAAACGTTCAGCTATTTCAAATGTTTTGCAACACTTCTTCGTTATTTAAAGAGGAGAAGTCCCTCTCTGCTGGGAGCAATGCGTAAGGAAGGGAAATGTTAACTAAAGTTCCTATCTTTTTATGCTTCAGCGGCAGGACACAAGGGTGCACAAACACAATGCGCCGTAGCTAAGCTTTTCTCTGGTTTCTGCAGATCTCAACTACGACTAACTAGCTTCTATCTATCCAATACCTTCAAGATAAACAGAGCATGAGGGTAAAGGAGCGGGAATGGGTTTGGTTGGATCACCTGAATTCGCCGTCTCCCGAGAATATGACCGAGGCTCTGAACTCTCGGGTACACACCGGGATGAGGTTGGTACAAGCAAACACTCTACACGGTAAACTAGATCTGAGACCTGCCAAGGAGGAGGGACTCCTATCCGAGGTATGGGCTTAGGAAAGAGTTTACTAGAAACAACAAAATCACGATGCCTTGGCCAACGAGCTTGCTAAGGAGGAGGGACTCCTATCCGAAGTATAGCTTGGAAGTCAACACATTAAACAACATCAAACGATAACTGTCAATAACAAATATCCAAGGAGGAGGGACTCCTATCCGAGGAGGGAAATGAGACAACAAATTATTAGACACAAGACGTAGACATAACTCAAATAAGATGATCAAAACGCAAGCGCCTTCTGATATTCTTCTTCAATGCTTCATCAACGAACTACAAAAGTTGGGAAAGCAAAGGCACGAAATCATGCACAATTACAATCGTCCAACGAACTCTCATCCAAGAGTGAACAAGTATTCGCTTTCAAAGCTGTTGGCAACAATGGCGCAGCAATTTTGCATAGCAAGTAAAAGTTAAACAAATAATGAGCCCAAGGCTCTTATTTATAGAACTCAAAGGAGTGGGTAACCCCAAAATCTCCTTGAGTTAACAATGAGTTCTTGCCAATCAATTAGCAAGATTTATTCCTAAAAAGGGGGAACAAGCAGTTAACTGGAAAGCTACTTCAGTTAACTGAAAGTAAACAAAGAGTCAACTGGAAACTACTTCAGTTGACTGAAAGCAAACTAAAGGTGAACTTAAATGTAAAGTATCCCTCCAAAATAGACATCCACATTTAGTGGAGATCTAAGATCCACGAATCATGGAAGCCAATTAGACATCCTTAATTAGTGGGATCTGACAATGCATGATTTAAGGAAAGTGGAGTTAAACTTGGAAAGAAGCATCAAGTTAACTCCAACTACATTTAATAGCATCTTGAGTTGACTTGGAAAGAAGCATCAAGTCAAACTCAAGTCTCATAAATGCCACTTGGAGGGGGTATGGCGTCCTTCTTTGGTGCATTTATAATTCGCCACTAATCAGCAGTGTCTCTATCCATTGATTGACTTCATCAGCTTCTGGGGAATTAATGCTTTGTAGAATGATGACGTGGCGTCGTAGCATGACCTCACCCATTGTGAGCTGATTTCCGAAGTCCATACACTGAGATGCTGCCTCTTCAAACTTGGTTGATAAAGCTGCTACCTTAGCCAGCTTGCAACCATCTGGATCATCAAGAAAGGTACTACGGATGACATCCCTGAACTGGTTCTGTACAGTAACCATCTCGACGTATTCTCCTCCCTCACGCTGATATTCCATGCAAGGGAAAGATATCACCAACATTCTTGCGAAGTTGATAATAGTGGCAACTACCCGTCTGTAATCAATCAACTCTACTGAATGAGCGTCATAGGCTTTCACCTTGTACGCCAATTGTTCCTTCCAAGCAAAAAGATGTTGCTTGTTTTCCTCAGAGTATACTGATTGATATGCCAATTGCAAATCTGCAATTGTGCTTTCGTCTTCAAGCCTCCTTTCTGCAATCCTTTGTTCTGACTGTTGGATCTCTGCACGAAGTCCATGTGCTCTATCCCGTAACTGGTATAGGTTTGCCAGTATACATCTACCTTTGAGAACAAACTCTTCCACTTGATCTCTCAAGTGTTTGCCGAATGTTATCAATTGCCGATGATTTTGTTCGGCGGGGAGGTCTAGTAGTCCTGCTGGTAGGGCTGAGACGTTGGGTGTGCCATGTATCAAGCTGGTTATGTAAGACCTCAGTTTCTGATTTTCAGCCTTTAAGGCTGCCTTTTCTTTACCATCCTTTGCCATCCTTTCTTGTACGCTCACCGAAGCTATTCCAAGAAGGTCTGCCTCCACCTGTCGTGTAGTCTTCCCGAGGTTAAGTTGAGACAAAGTATAGTCTTCGACTTGGACCTCGTGTATGCTTTTCTCTACTGGTGGAGCGGCCGTCTCTATGATGATCTCACACTCTGCATTCCTTTCTATGTGAACTTGTTTCTTTAACTTCTTCGCCGACGTGTCTTGTGGGACGTGGTCGAATTCGGTAAAGTCAAGTTCATATGAGGGTTTTTCCCTCTTTCTTCCTAGGAAGCCTTCAAGCCAAATAGAATCTCGGCGAACTTCGCTAGGAGGGACGTGAGGCCCTTGAATGCTAGATGTGTGAGACTGTGCTGGAGCAATGTCTCTCGGTGGCGAATCCAAGTCGATGAGGACTTGTGTCCGCTGTGATACTGGTGATATTGGTGGCTCTGTTTCCATAACAGGCACCGTTTCTGCTGCTGCTTCTACTGTTGCTGCTTCTACCATTGGCTCAGCCACTGGTTCTTCAACAACTACTGCTGCTGGTTCCTCTGTGATAATTTCTGCTGAATCAGGGGTAGCAGTCTCTACTCTTTGTTCTGGGGCAGCAATACCTGTGATTATTTCAGGACTATGTGTGGCTTTCTCCACTGGTGTCCTCTGTGTTCTAGGCTTCGACATCCTCATCCCTCGGGGAGGATTGCACCATTGCTTCTGCCTGGGCTTCCTTCTTGAAGTGGAAGGTGGTGTAGACTGAACCTGTGGCGGCTCTGTTCTGTGAGGTATCACCTTCCTTGATTTCTTGCTGTCGAGATAGAGTTGGCTATTTCTAACCACTCTACTCGTTCTTTCTTCTATAGAAGTGTCTTCTTTGGCATACCAATCCACTCTCGGGAGCGGTTGGGAGTCAACTGAATCTGCAAAGAATGAGGGGAGAATGACTTCCCCTTCATCGTCGGAGAGGCCCTCAATGTCTGCTGACATAAAATCAGCAATCTGTGAGAGTCTGAATCTGCTGTAGTTCCTTCTTCGCACTTCATACTCGTCTTTACAATTTACCCAAAAATCTTCCATAGAAGACTTATGTGACGAGTGTTGCTCAAGGTGTGCTGCATAGAGTCCTCTGGGATCATAGGATCTTCTATCAATGAGATACTTGAGGTTAAACCTCGCTGTTTCTTGACTCATCATCTTAGCATCTGCCGCGAATCCACATCTATACAGTCCCATTTCAACGGGAAAGTTAACAGCTGTCTTCCTCTTCAAGCGCAAGTGGATATGAACCTCGGACAACTGTCTCAGGAATTCCATGAAGACTACCCTATCTGAAGGGTATCTTGGTAGCATGGCAGGGTGGCCAATGTAGCCATACACGCGTATGTAGGAGAACGTAGGAAATTGGATGAACCAATCTGCCCAATCCGCCATTGCCTCTCTGGCTGTCTGTGAAATACGCACGTGCATCTCATGGTTAAGCTCACGTATTGTGTGCATAGTGAAGTGATCACTTATTTTCTTGAAGTGCCTTTCCGCTTGAGTAAACTCAAGACGTGTGAAATGTTCGTGAACCTTCTGCACACCTAAGGTTCCTACATTGTTCAATAACCTGAATTCACCTTGGAAGGCGATCAAGTATACCAGGTAAGAGCACATGTGGAACCTATGAGCTTCCAGATACCTAGTGATTTGTCGGTGGAGTGTGTCACTGATCAAAGTGGCCCAGTCATAGTATTCCCTTCTGCCAATGATTTTAGCGATGACATAGTACATCCATGGCTGAAATTGACGACCATCTTCTTCTCCAGTGATTCTATTGAGTAGAGTGATTAACACTGCGTACTCATCTTTGCATTCTCCTCGTCCCAACGGCTTAGGCAAGTTTGCCTTTGTCACTTTTAGCCATTTTTCGGCCATAATCCTTTGACATTTGTCCTTAGCTGTCTCAAATGCTTTTTCACATTCCGTCAATGATATGACTTTGCTATTAGGATGTGATGGAATATCAAAACATCTTTCGATATCCTGAGGCTTTAAACTGCAAACAATTCTTCCATCTGCTGCTCTGATTTCTCTGGTGGTAGGGTTGTAATGCTTGATACAAGCGATTACAAGCTCTACGCTTTGTAGTGTGATGGGAATTGATGCGGCCTGTAGCAACCCGGATTCTTCGATATTCTGCAATGTTATTTGATTCATGCCTTCTAGCTGCTCCAAATCGACCACCGGATTTACTTGGTGCAGATTTGTGTCAACTGTTTTCAGGTAATCATGGAGTAAGACCGTCTTGGTCTCGTATTGCACCTGGGAGTACTGCATCCTGAAAAACTTGAAGATTGACTGTAAGCTTGACCTAGTTCAGATGATTTTCGGAAACCCTTAAAAATAGCGCCCTGCCGAGAAGTATTTTTCCGGAAAAAATCTGGCACATGGGTTTTGTTCGTGCTTCAATGCTGAACAAACCCAGTTCCTCAGAATTTGGATTCTGAAACTTTTTCGAAAAACCCCCAAAAATAGGGGCAGCAAGTTTGCTGATTTTGGAAAATTTGTCGAGATGGGTTTCTCCGGAAAATGATGCTGAATCTACCCAGTTGATCTGATCTGATGTAGCCTGTTGCTTTTTCTGTCAGATGCAAGAAAACCTAAGACAAGAAGGGAGGAAATAGACAGAAGGTGGATTGGAAGTTTTATCTGATCTTCTTGAAAAAATCTATCTCTGGTCCAATCCTCAAAATAGCAATCCTTTCCTGCTTCAGATCTGGAAGAAAAATGAAGAACTGATGAAAACCTCCTTCAGATCTTTAATGGCGTCCTTGAGAGCTTGTGGCTGTTTTTTATCTTTCAACCTGCAATGGAATAATGAAATGGGACGCCTTCTCCTTGAATATATATGTTTAGGCTTCAGATCCACAAATTTGGGAAACTGACTCAAGCTCAAAAGGTGATTTGGGCTTGATCTAAAGTTAAAAAGGTGATTTCCACCAATCGTGGAGCTTTTTAGCCAACTTTAACTCAAAGAACTCTTGACTTTAGTCAACAAATGACCTTTGACTTCTTTTGGGCGTCCCTTTTGGCTTTTGCAAGTTCCTTAAGCATTTTCTCTCCTGAAAACCTTCTGTTTGATCCTGAATCTAGCGCTGTTTGTTGATCCTGAGATGTCACGGACACATTCACTGCGGAGCTGGATCCAAACTGAAGAGAATTGCCTGGGAGACTGTTTGATAAAAAGCTGAGTTTAAGGCTTCAAAAGAATGGGCGCCTTTCCCAAGAAAAGGCGCTTTTGCCAATGCCTTAGTGATTTTTTAATCTTCGTTCTTCAGCTTTTTGAAATGACCTCTCGTGCCTTGATCTGGATTTCTCGTTGATCGGAGAGTCAGATGATTTCGCTTGATATCTCATCAGGTACCCAGCTCTGTTTCGCCAAGAATGACTGTCTTCAGAAAACTTGGATTTCAGTTTAGGGTTCCTTTATCCAAGGGCGCCCCTCCTTGAAAAGGGCGCTTTTGCCTTTTAGCCTGATTATTTTCATCTGGAAAGTTGCCTACTTTGATTCAGATTATCCGTTGACTGCTTTGACAGATGTTGATGCTTGCAGTTGCGTTTACGAGATCTACTTGGGCTGAGAAAGATATCCTGGGAAGCCTTTTGTCATTTATCAGCATCCGGAGGTCAAGAAAGAAGGGCGCCTTTCTTTTGGAAAGGCTCTTTTTCCTTAAAACTTTGTCGTCAACTGTGGTTTTTTGATATTTCTTCAACTGCCTCTTTTTGCTTCGTCAGCAGCTGCTTGTGATCTATTCATCAGATGATCTGGATGTTTGTTTCACTGTTGAGCCAGCAATCAAACGCCGAGAATGACTGCTTCGGATGATCTTACTGATTGCATTTGACCTTCAAAGATCATGGGCGCCCCTGCTTGAAGAAGGCGCCTTTTCAACATGTGAGCAATCTCCCCTTCGTAACATTTCCAGAGTTAGTCAAATTTTGACCTTTTTTACTTTCAGGAATCTCCTTCATCAAAAAGCATCTTTTTCGACCTTTTCCGCCATGGTTGCGTCGTTGAAGCTTTTGAAGCTTAGCCTTCAGCACCTGGTACTGGCCAATCTGCCATTAATGGCTGTGGAACTCCTAACTTTGTTCCTGAAAAAGAGAAATAGACCCACCAGAGTAAAACATGTCTTTTGATGATTCTGACTTGACCAATGTGATCGTGAAGCCTTTTAAGCCTATCAAAATCATTTTCGATCATTTCTGGGAAGGTCCTATTTTCGGGGGATTTCCCTGAAAATAGGGGAAAAAACCCTAATTTTCAAAATTTCAGAATTTTGCACATGTGTTCCTTGACAGAAACCCATCAAGATTCTATGATTGGTTTGACCTAAAACTGACTTAACATGGCATTTTAACAAGATTTAGCTCAATTTACACAGAATGCCAAAAAATTAATTTTGGGTACAACAAATATCATGCCAGCCACCACCCACGAGACAGAAAAAACAAGTCAAAGCCAAATGAGAATGATGAAGTACGATCAAGAGGATAGTGTTCATAACAAGCTTCGTTGAGATTGTCAAAACTCCCCAATTATGCTAAGTAAATGAGAATGATGAAGCACAAATAACTGTGTTACACCTAAGCAATATAGCAATAGAATGGAACACTCGCTTACAAACTACAATAGAGACAACCACTACCAAATCTGTAGTTACCAGGGACCAAAAAAAAAAAAAATGAATTGTAGATTTTCATACCAAAATAAAACTGTAGAGACATTTAGTGAATGAAAAATAATTGCACAAAACAGTAAGTATCGAAAATGATCTGCAAACCAAGTATTGAATGACTAATACTACCAATATATTACAATGCTCTAACTTCAAAGATGATCTGTTAAATTCACAATTGTGAAACTATAATCATGATTGGACTCAACACTTTATCCAAACCCATCAATTTAGAAATCAAGCTAGACTCAACACGTCATTTTAAACAACAATACAATCAATACAAACAAACAAAATCTTTAAATTATCCCAACAATAACAATATGATGTGAAATTCCTCAACTTTATAGATAGTCCGCGAAACTCATATAGATGAACTTATTAATCACAATTGAACTTGCCACCTTGATCAGGTTGGCAATCAAACTAGAATTAATGACACAAACTTTTGCACCAACAAACAATTAAATAAAACAAAAATCTTCAAAATACCCCTATACAAAAACACATGCTCTCACCCTAGAAGACATAAAACTTGTGACCCCAAAAAATCTCCACAGTTCGGGTCTTTAAGACAACTTTTTCTGTTTTATTTAGTGATTCGAAAATAGGGTTAAATTGCTGGATCATAGAGGCAAAGTTGCCACTTTCAACTGAGAAGAAATCCAGAAGCCTTGGAGACATGAGTTTGATTGTTTGTCATCAAAAAGCTTGTACTTTTGCAAGAGGTGTGTTTGTGATGATCTAGAGCATTGCAGAGATGTCTTGAAACAAAGGCACAGTTCACAAAATCAAGTTTGATGAAATCAACTGTTTCCACATGCAGTGAAATTGTCTCAACCATGGCAGTTGTGATTCATCTCTTGTCAAAAGTGGTGAATTCATCTCAACCACAACATTTTTGAAATAACTTGCTAGCAAAAGCAACAAATTCACACTTACGCAGACAAAGAGTGGTATATGAAGGGAATTTTATGTTTCACGTGAATCTTCCGACATTAGATCTTCCTTTTGGCACTAAGGATGGGGAGATATCCTATAAGCATTGTAAAGCACACTTTGGGGGTTGGTTCTTATGGTGACCTTCATTCTATGTTCATTTTGCTGATGTAAGCATAAGAATATGGATTTACAAGGTGCAAAGTCATGTTGTAGGTGTTTAGTTGTTTTTAAACATTGTCGAGGCTCTATTTCACCCTAGAGGTTTTGTGAACACCTGTAGGGGAACCTGGGTAGTGGAATGAGGAAAAAGATGCTCATTCTTGCTAGAGCATTTTCTCCTCCACGATTTTGCCAAGCTATTTTTAATTTTGTTTTCTCAATCGATACAGATGCCTCTCTTACATGATTTACTTTTGTTTTATGTTGCCTCTTATGCTTGGAAATGGAAATGAACATGATAAATTGTTTGTGTCCTTTAGAATGGATATAAAGTGTTTGGTAAGGTATTTGAGGGTTGACAAAAAATAATCTGTAAGTTGATGAGTTATGGAGAGTATCTCCATCACTTTACAGACCAAGTGGTATCAAAGCAAGGTTGTAGAGGACTTTGCAAATGTTTAACAGGTTATACCTTCAACAAGATCAAGTTGAAGTGACATTTAGTCCCTTTCGAGCATGAAATTGGAACTAGAGAGCGGACAAGAGCAGCTACATCAATAGAAAGAGAAGAGGATGATGGAGAAGCTCAGTTTAAGAGGTTAGAGGATGATGTTGCAAAGATCTCTGACATGCTGGGTAAGATCGGTAGGTTTGAGAGCCTTACATTAACAGAGAACCTGAAAACAACGAGGAAGAAAGAGAACCTGAAAACCAAGCATGAGCAAGGTGAAACATCTCATGGAAGATTATTCAATGCTGAAGCCAAGATTGATAAACAACCTTTTAATAGTGATATAAGTGCTAAGAAGTTGGCTTAGGGGATTTCACAACTGGAGGTGTATTTTAGTCTCCATAAGTTGTCTCTACATAAGCAAACTGCATTCACAAGACTTAAACTATTTGGGCACACTTTCACATGGTATGAAATCTATACTCATTCTTTGGAACACCAAATGATACCACCAATCACCAAGTGGGAAGATTTTATAGGGCTATTCCAGATGCAGTTTTATCCAAGTTGCCATGAAGAAGGGTGGGTTATGAAATGGCGCTACTTCAGGCAAAGACAAGGAGAAAGCGTTCAAGAATACACCAGTGAGTTTAGGAGGTAAGCAGTATGGTTGGGGAAAATACCATGGACCAAAAGGTCCTAGTAATGTACATAGGTGGGTTGTTTGGACACCTAAAAAGACCTGTCCTAATGGTTAAACCCCAAGACATTGATGAGGCATGTGCACAATCACATTACCTAGAGTGTTACATCCCGATTTTACAGCTACTATTGTATAGGGCAATTGATTGTAATGTTTGAATCTTCATGATGAATAAAACATGGTTGATCTCGTTATTAAGTGAATGAGTCATGTTTAAATGATGGTTTCATTTGATTGTTACTTCTAATGATTTAATTCTTGATTAAATATAGCATATAAGTTATGGATAATGTAATTCTAACTTGTGAGATGTTTTTACCTTGTTATGAGCATATGACTGCCGATGTCATGTCATGATGTGCAGGTATGAAGACTATTCCTCTGGACAGAGGAGAGACATCATTCGGGGAGGAACTTGGTCGGGTAAACAGTAACAATTACCAAATTGAGCATACACACACATTGTGAATGGTACATAGGGAAGCAGGTCAGATAAGTTAGTCTAGAAAAGTCATCCATAGGCTTAGGAGTTTGATTTACTTCCTTATGCTTTATATTATGTGATTGATCAAATGTCAGTCTGACTACTGTGATTCCCTGTGAATGAGCAAAATAGAAGGTATGTGATAAAGGTCGAATGGGTACGTATACACATGTATACACTGTGTACACATATGTAAATGTATAGACATATCAATACATACGTACGTTAAGCAAGTGGATATGCTCGTACATATGTATCGACATGTATATACGCATACGTATGTATATACGTGATATATATGTAGACATGTTTACACGTACACATTCCGCCTACTATCTTTGATATAAATAATGTTCAAGTATTATTATCTAGAAGATTTAAATATATATTTATGTATATATATATATATATATATTAATAAGGTGATTATTAATATATATATCAATACATAAAGGATGTATAAATAATAATATATTTGTATATTTTATAAATTAAATGTATTAATATTAAAATTAATATTTATTTATATATAAATACGTTTATATATAAATAAATATTAATGTTTAAAATAATACATTTATAAATAAAATATGCAAATAGAAATTATTAAAGTTTAAATAATGGAAAACAATTTCAATGTTTAAAGAATAAGTATTATTAATGGAAGGATGAAATTCGCATTTTATATATTGTGGAAGTTTAAATGTAAAAGGTAGCCGTATGAAATATTTAACACTTCAAAATAGTGAACTTCATTAAAAGAAATATTTGAAAAGTTCGAACTTTAAAAAAATGAATGGAAATAAAAATGAACTTTCCCGTGAAGCTCCTGCGCAGCTGGAAATGAGGGAAGAAGTTTTCAAAGCTCGAAACCAGGAAAATAGCAACGAACTCCTGTGTTGGATCGATTTGAGGCTTGACCAAGAACGCAGCAATAAAATCATGTTGAGTTTATACGGCTGGCAGCAAAACGTTCCTGTAGGTGGCGTTTTTATTTGCAGAGTTGAAATATTCTTCAACTGCTGGCTCCAAAGAGGTCAAATCATCTAGGGAAACATGACTGAGGGTTTGAGAAGATGACAAGTGACAATTTGACCTGGTAAACATGGCAATCTGTCATTTTACATGCCCAGAAATAAGGAAACTGTTTTTTAATTCGGCCTATAAATACTTCACAATTCTTCATTCGAATACATTCTTTTGCTTTCTCATCTGTGGCGTTTTTAGAGAGTTTATACACTGCAATTTGAGAGTTTAGTATTTTCATCAGACTCTCATATCTATTTCATTATTTTGTTTCTATTTCTATTTTGCTGAGTAGAAAAATACAGTGAATTTTACCAACAATTGCCTTTAACTGTGAAAATCCCAAGTTAAGCTAAGAGTTCCTATTTTCTGAGCATTTATATCTCCTGTGAGTATTTACATTTCCTGTGACATTTGAGAAGTCTGTTTGAGTGTAAAATCATTCAAAACTGAGGGCTTTATTGGGAGAAGGACTGGAACAACGAATAGGAGAGGAAGCTCACAACCAGGCATGAAACCTTTACTATTTATGATTTTTAATCTGATTAAAGTGTTTTCTATTTGCTGTGTGTGCAAGTCTGGAAAGTAAAATTCTTGGATGCATTTTCAAAGGGAATGTTATAAGTTATGCTTAAAAGTGAATTTAAGTAAGGGGTTTAATGTGAAAGAATTTAAGGGAAGTATTTATTTATTATGAATAAAAGGGTAATCATGTGAAATAGATAGGAGAGGATTTATAATGCATTTTGAATGGTTATTGCATGTTGTGTATGATCTCTGTATATGGAGAATACGTAGACGTACTTATTATCTACTAGGATCGAAATGATGGCAGAATCAAGTGAAGTCTTTTAGCTTAAGTTATTAGGATAACTGAGACAAGTTAAGTACTCCTAGGATAAAGAATTCCTAGTTAGGAGGATTGATACAAGACGCTTGAATACTGTTTTCATTTCTAGTAGGTTCGTATGATTGTAGGATGTCTGGGATGATGGATTCACCCATTGAAGGGCAAACCTATGCGTAGAGTAAGGAAGCCTTAAGTCAAATCGGCCCTGAGTAGTGTTTATGATAGATGACCTTCATTCGAAGTACTGAATGAGAATAGTTTGGCCAAAGTAGTGAAAGGTACGACATCCACCTAGATGTGAGATAGTTGAGACTACACTGTCAGGTCATTGTGATCCGAGTACTAGTTTGAGATTGTGAAATAGCAAGGTACTAGTTGTGTAGGACACAGCACTATGCTCAGTTGGTAATCGTTAAAGGATACCCCACCAATCTCTTCTTCGAGGGGAGGGTCGTTCATTGCAAAATGATCGTGCGGGGGACCGCATTATAAGTCTGTGGTTGGCGGAAAAGCGCCCGAGTGATGTTTCTCCTCCACAGCGAACGGCCGATGTACCAAGATTTGAAAGGAAGGACTCCTGGACCTTCTTACTTCTATTTGTGCAAAAGCTTACGAGCTATGTATGTAACTGTATTACTTTTTAACTCTGATTTATATATGGCAATGAAAATGAAATTCATGAGGAAACATATTGTAACTTGTACGTGATTATCAATAAAGAAAGGAAGAAATTTTATTGTATTATCTTTGTTACTTGTTACCTTTACATGTTTTAAATGAGAATTGGAAAGTTTTTTTTTTACGCAAGGAACAGGTCGTTACATAGAGCCAAAAAAGAGGAGAAAATCTTTCTACAAGCAAAAGTAGCAAGGTGAGAATTAGAATAAAGGCAAGAACAAAGGTAAAAATAAGAAAAATGCTACTAACACATTCAATACCAAAGACAAGGGGAAAGGCAAACAGAAATTCCATTGTTTGCATTGTGACAATGTAATAACCACCCTATTTTTTATTTTATTTTAAATTATTGCAAACTAGAAATGAGATGTAACTAGCTTCCTTCACACTTTTGATCACCCAGATCCCCATAAGGGCAAGGTGAGAGCATACTGTGTTCAGGATTACAAATTCACTAGAATATAGCAGCTGAAAGTAAGCATCCGCTTATTCAGTGGGAATGTTTATACAATGATGGAAATGTGAAATCAAGCATCTTCCACTTTCCAATGGTGAGCAAGTACAAACAAAATGAGAAAAAAAATTCCACTTATTCAATGGTGAGAGTGAACAGAACATAAGCAACTCACCCACTTATTCAGTATGAGTGATTGCAGTTAAACCACTTTTCCAGTGGGTTAACTATCAGCAATAAACAAAATCCACTCACTAACGGTAATACCTTCCATTGTTACAATGTTAATGCTTAAAAAGATAAGTCTTCAGTGGTATACCCTTCTGAATGGTTACAGGATTAGTCCATAGACATCATTAACACTAAATAACTGGTGCAATAATCTACTGATAAAGATTACAATGCTGATACAAGTGTTGATACGAGAAAATAATGTTGAAAACACCCCCAAAGGGTACCCCAAATCATGAAACAACCAACCAGCTCAAAAAATAACAATAATATACCTCAATGATTGATAGCTATCTTGCTGGTACAGGTCTGCAACAGGTCTAGACAACAACCAATGATCCAGTGAACACACCAAATCACCTCCAACTCTTCAACAAGATTAAAAACTAATGTATGTTCACCCAAACAGCTCTCAAACGACACCAAATCACCTTGCAAGAGAGATATTCAAAATCTGGAAATGAATTTCAGACTGATAAAGGTCTGAATCAGCAAGTACAGCAGGTACAAACCCACTTGAAACCCTCACAACTCACTGCAGATCTAAAAGTCCATCAAAATGAAGCTATATATACATTCCTAAACCCTGGGCACAACATTTGGAATGATAAAGGGCTGAAAACTGAGGCGCTTAGCCTAGCAAACCCCACACCATCTCCCAGGGAACTGTATGGTCAGCAACGAAGGATTGGTACAGCCAGCACTTAGAAAAATCCACAAATCTTCAGCAAACTCTACAAAAATTCATCAATCACACCAAAAATTCTGCAACCAGAAGACATTGAATACCTCCATTATTAAAACCAAAACTGAAAGTTTTGTTGAAGCACAATGGTGATCTTTGAAATGAAAGCACTCCAGTCTAGCTAGTGATTATCTTTCAAATCCGAAACTAGAAATCTTGAGAGGGTTTTCATCCTCAAAAGATTGGAAGAACACAAGGTTCATTTCAACAGAAGAACAATATCATTCACAAAGTTACCTTCAAAATGAGCCCCAACACCTCCTTATATAGCTTTTTCGAGGGAATTATACAATTTTAAAAATATAATAATTCACTTTATTTCCCTCACAAAAACCTTTTTGAAATAATAATACTTCATGTGCAAAGGCCCCCTTATCTAGGCATCCAACTTTTAAAACACTTAATCACATTTCCAATGAGCTATTACACTAAATTGTCCTTTTATCATCTCAACATTAGACAACAATAGTGAACTATTAATTAATAACTAAATAACTCACCCAAGTTGCGGAAAGCATTGAAACTGCTTCAGAATCAAACTCTGAACATACCAATGCGATTCTAAAGGCTTGAATGATGATTGGAGCTAACTAGGTGACTTCTAAAAATAGACGGTCTCTCCAAGAAGTTTGGAGAATCCACCAAAAGTCGGAATTCACTTTTGAAAGTCTCATACTAATCCATATTGCCTACTGAGCTCATTTCCAAGAACCAAAGTCACTGCTAACCAACCCAAAGCAATCCAATAAGTTTGGAGTTCTCCCCAACTCACCAGGAGGCTTATAGGAAAACTCGAAAACCAAATTTAAAGCTCACAAATCATTTTTTCTCAAAATGGGGACATTACAGAGAAGGATGGCTATTTAGAGGAAACATGTTGGAAGTTAATGAATTGGCAAGTTCATAGAAAGAAGAAGAAAAGTGACAAGAATGCCACTTATGTGAACAAAGGCAATGAGATTGATTGCAGCTCTAAGGTGGATGAAAGATTGTCTTGTGTGATGCAGGAGCATCTAGGTCACTCTATGCAAGGTGAAGGTTTTTCAAATGAAATAAAAAAAAAATTGTGAGATTCACCCACGGAAAACCAAGAACCCACGCAGCAAAGAAGGGAAAATGAACAATTACTAATAGAAAATTTGCATTTAGAAGTTGAAGGCAAAATATGAAGGGGCGCCATCTTGAAGAAATATACATAATGCAGATTAGGGGGTCGCACCTGGGTGAGAAGACCCACGCCACATTCCAAGTGTTGAAGCTGCGCCATGATGAAGAACAGGCCAAATTAAATTGAAATTATGTTTTTGGATGCAAGGGACAAAGAGAGGTCATGGGAGAAAGACAGGCAAGAATAATTAAATGTCTTTGGAATGAGCCACACGGATTGGGCATGTGAAGAGGCAAAGATGAAGGGTAGAAAGAGTTCGCTATGTAATTGAACAAGAGGGCGATGCCATGTTAAAAGGAGAGGTTGTTGAATGAAATGCAGACATGGACAATGAATGAGGATCACGCCATATAAAGTGTGGGGGTTCGAATTGAGAGAGGCTACCCCATTACAGAGATGTGTTTCATTTAAGAAGGCATTATTTGTGAGTTAAAAATGCACTAGCAGATGAAATAAGGAGCGGGCAGATAAAACCAAGAGAGGGGTGCAATACAAGAAGCCAACGCCAAGGAAGAAAGGGGAGTTGCAGCTAGTTAAAAGTCAGAAATCGCAAAAGAAATGGGCAGCATGTATAAAGAGGAGAGGATGATGTATGAAACAGGGGAGGAGAAATAAGGCACTACACATTAATATATGCAAGATTCAAAAGATGAGAAGGTCAAACAGTTGAAGAAAAGAAAAGATTTAAATATTGGCAGGCCAAGTATGCAGAGCAAGAATAGAGAGGAATGGAATGAAGAAAAAGCCAAAGAGGTGAGATGAGAACAAGGTAAGAGGAAAATAGTTCAGATTTCAAATTTAATTGTGTCATAGTGTAGACAAATGTAATTGGACTGAAAATTTGATAAAGGGCAGATTGCATAAATGTAAGATTGCCAAATTGGATCATAATAAAAGTTAAGTTGCCTCCATTGTGTTTGTGGGAATTTATGAATTAAGTTCAACTTGACAAATAAAATTGTCAAAGGTAAATTGTGTTAGCTGTGAAATTGGGGAATCTTTTAATCTAATTTTAAAATTGTGAGTTTGAAACAAAGGAGTATTAGGTTGGTGCAATCTTTGGGAAAATTATTGCCTGTTGGTTCTTGTGAGTTGTGGTTAACGTTATTTGAACAGTGAGAGGGAGTCGTCTGCATCAAATGGTATCAAAGCTAGAGGTTTTGAGTGCATAGGCAAAGCACCGAATGTGAGGCAGCCTATGCTAGGACCGGTGGGTGGAGTAGAGGATAGATGAAATAACCCCCTTACAATTTTTTTCAAATTTTAGCCACAACAACTTCACCTGTCAACGTTAGCAAAACCAAACCAGCTGAGAAAGTAACCCTACACCAAGAATGTACACCAAGATCCCAATGATGGGCGAGGTGTGACCATATGGCACCGAGGATCGTTAGCTAATACACTGAAATTACAATGCTTTGCAACTCAACCACTTATTCAACAGGAGTAGTTTGACAGCTCAGCCCATCAACAAGATGAGAAATGCAAGTACTGAAAGTAAAGACGGCGAGGCCTGTCTCTTCCACCAAACGGTGGAAATGAAAATGCTTATACAAGAAAGTAAATAAGGCAGTGAGGCCTGCCCTCTTCCACTGATAGTGGAAATACAATAGTAATTTGCAAAAATGTAAAGGAGTTGATCAGTACTACCGAATCAACATTACAATATGGAATAAAATCTGCATGAAGGCAAGTGTTATAGCTGTCCAAGTTGCTGCAAATGATATTATCTCTTTCTCCAAACTTCACAAGACTCCCAAGCATGAAAAACCAACCCAAAACTAGAACTTCTACAATCTGATATAAAAACCAGCAAACAGAAAACACTCCAAATTGCTCCTAATTCCTCCAAAACTCATCCGATTGACATGAAATAAGATGCATTTGAAACTAGGAGAGATGGTGACCCAAACTAGACACAGAAATTGCATCAAACACCCTCCAATGAATTAAACACGAATCCCAAGGCATCAACAGGCATGGTACGGCCTAGGAGGAAGGGCGACCTTCTCTAGAAAATTCAACACTTCAAAATAAAATCTGAAAACCAGCAAGGAGGGACACCTAGGCCATAGGAGTAGAATGAGCAACCACCTAGAACCAATAAAAATTCGCCTAATGAGTTATGAGCGAAAACAACCCGCAGCCAAGCCAAAACCAACAACCTGTAAACTGACAAAAGCATCAAAAAACTTCATTACAATGAGTTCCATCTGTTCTTCAATGTAAAGAACAGCCTTTTCTATTAGCTAGTTGCTATTTTTCAAGCAAGAAACCAAGATAGCTAGGAGATATGCATTCCTCGAAGCAATTCAATCACCATTTCGGCAGCACTTCATTATAATTTCTTCATGGATAACTGCAAATGAAGGCCAAGTCTCTTATTTATAAACTTCTCCAAATTCAAATCTCATTTCCCTCCAATTAGGGCACCCAAGCTGAAATTCAAATTCATCTTTCCACTTGCATTTGCATTTCATTTAATCTTCATTTGCTTCCTTGACTAGGTGTCCAAACATGAAGGAGAGATGACTTAATTAAAAATGCAAATATAATATAAGTTAGGCGTCCCAATAAGCTAAGTGAAATACTTTAATAAAATTTACTTATTTCTCCATCTAGGCGTCCACTCCCTTAGCAATATTTCACTTATAAAAACATTATTTGCAACTTAAATATTTCCTCTTATGAAGTCGTCCCCTTTTGCATAGGAAATATTTTCCACTTAAAACATTATCTCATCAATATTAAACTAGCCGAAATAATCACCTCAAATGCTAGAGACCAAACTGAATAAATTGCCCTGCCAGAAATAGCCATGGTACCAGACTGCCGAAATACTGCCAAAGATAGCCATTGCACTGAACTGCTAGACTGCTACTAAAAATAGCACTACCAAAAATAGCACTTACTAAAAATAGCATACTGCTAAAAATAGTGACTCCAAACTCATTTTAACCACATTTCGAGTAGCCATCGTAACTTGCTAAAAATAGTAAGTTCGGGAAAGTTATCTATTCAGTTGCATGTCACACCACTGCGGAGTTCTCTGAAAACCCAGAAGGAATCCAAAATCCAAACTATAAAAATCCAACATGCAAGCCTCCAAAATTGCGAAAGTATCCTCCTAGAAAATAGGAAACCCTAATTTCTGCTTTTGACTAGCCTACGGGCTTCTGGAAATAGGCTATCAGACACAAGAGCATATGGCTAAAGTGGGGACATTACAATAGAAGGCGGTAGAGAAGAGCTCATGTGAGGATTGTTGCAGGTAGAGAGAAGCCCTGAGCAATTGAGAGCTAGAAGCCACGAAGGAATTATTTTCAAAATGTGTGATGTAAATTGTGAAAGATTGCAGTAGTGACAAGGATGAGGATATTTGTGAGAAAGAATCTTGTGATCTGGGATGGATGGAGGCAGTATGAAAAGAGGAAGATCTCCTTGATGATTGTGGATATAAATGCAAGGATGGATAGACTGGAAGCTATCGAGCGTGGAGAGATTGCGAAGGAAGATGTTGCAACCGTAGAGAAGGACGAGGTAGTGATATGGATGGTGAGGGATTTGGCGAAGGACGGTTCATGGTGGACATGAGTTCACAAGAGGAAGAAGAATTGACTTGGTGCACTTATCCCAGCAATGGAGTTCGCTGCAGGTTGGTTGCAACCTAGAAGAGTAGTTCGACTACTCAACTCCACCTTTGCGAGCCTATGCTCACAATCTTTCTACCCGTCATGTCTGATGCAGGAGCATCTGGATCATGCTATGCAAGGTGAAGGTTTCAGAATTCAAATGAAATTAAAAAAAAAAAGAAATTTGTGAGATTCACCCACGAAAGACCAAGAACCCACGCAACAAAGAGGGGAAAATGAACAGTTTCTAATAGAAAATTTGCATTTAGAAGTTGAAGGCAGAATATGAGAGGGCGTCATCTTGAAGAAATATACGTAATGCATATTGGGGGGTCGCGTCTGGGTGAGAGGAGAAGACCCACACTGCATTCCAAGTGTCGAAGCCACGTCATGATGAATAACAGGCCAAGTTAAATTGAAATTATATTTTTGGATGCAAAGGAATGAGCCACACGGATTGGGCATGTGAAGAGGCAAACATGAAGGGGTAGAACGATTTCACTATGTAATTGAACAAGAGGGTGACACCATTTTAAAAGGAGAGGCTATCGAATGAAATGCGAACATGGACAATGAATGAGGATCACACCATATAAAATGTGGGGGTTCGAACTGAGAGAGACCGCCCCATTACAGAGATGTGTTTCATTTAAGAAGGGATTATTTGTGAGTTAAAAATGTACTAGCAGATGAAATAAGGAGTGGGCAGATAAAACCAAGAGAGGTGTGCAATACAGGAAGCCAGTGCCAAGGAAGAAAGGGGAGTCGCAGCTAGTTAAAAGTCAGAATTTGCAAAAGAAATGGGCGGCATGTATAAAGAGGAGAAGATGATTTATGAAACAGGGGAGGAGATATGTAGGATTCAAAAGATGAGAAGGTCGAACAGTTGAAGAAAAGAAAAGATTTAAATATTGGCAAGCCATGTGTGCGGAGCAGGAATAGAGAGGAATGGAATGAAGAAAAAGCCAAAGAGGTGAGAGGAAAATGGGGTAAGAGGAAATTAGTTCAGATTTCAAATTTAATTGTGTCATAGTGTAGACAAATGTAATTGGACTGAAAATTTGATAAAGGGCAGATTGCATAAATGTTAGATTGCCAGATTGGATCATAACAAAAGTTAGAGTTGCCTCCATTGTGTTTGTGGGAATCAATCAATTAAGTTTAACTTGACAAATGAAATTGTCAAGGTAAATTGTGTTAGCTGTGAAATTGGGGAATCTTTTAATCTGATTTTAAAAATTGTGAGTTTGAAACAAAGGAGTATCAGGTTGTTGCAATCTTTGGGCAGATTATTGCCTGTTGGTCTTGTGAGTTCAGGTTGTTGCAATCTTTGGGCAGATTATTGCCTGTTGGTCTTGTGAGTTCAGGTTGTTGCAATCTTTGGGCAGATTATTGCCTGTTGGTTCTTGTGAGTTGTGGTTAAGATTGTTTGAGCACCAAGAGGGAGTTGTCTGCATCATTGTGCCATGGTTTGTATGGGAGCATTTGTAGTGGGTGATGGAACTCAAGATGAAAAACTCACTAAACTCTTCCACATCGAGATTCAAGCCAAAGGAAAGAAAATTGATGATTTGTTTAATACATGCTCACAAGCAAACCTAATCCCTCAAAAGCTGATTGGTGAGCTTGGGTTGAAGACCCTCGAACATCCTCATCCGTATTCCTTAGAATGGCTGAAACAAGAAGTGGATGTCTCGATCATGAAGCAATGTAAGTTGTCATTTGTGTTTAACCCGGAGTTTAAGAATGAAGTGCTAGTCGATGTGATACATTTAGACTTCATGGTGTTATTTTTGGAAGTCCCTACCTCTATATGAGAGATGCAATGTACTTTAAAAAGAAAATTTCAGTATAGACTCCATTTGAATGGGGAAGACTTCACTTTGAACTTATATGTTGGAAAGACCAAGATCTCCTTGGTTAGCACTTCCCAAACCAATAGGCTTATCAATGCAAATGGGAAATTTGCTCTTCTGTTGCTACATGGAAAAACAGAGCACAAAGTAGCAGAGATATGAACAGTGCATGTGCTGCGTACTCATCAAACACAGCAAGAGGCAACTCCATTGGTTAATCATTTTCCAAAATTGTTTCTTGAATCGAAAAGGCTGCCTTCAAAGAGAAATTTGATTATGAGATACAAGTGTTTCCTGATTGCCCACTTCCAAATATTCGGCTATATTGTCAAAGTGTTGTAGAGGGTTAAGTTGCAGCTGAAGGCACTTATTGAGCAAGGTGCAATCAGATTTGTGGTTCTCCTATTGTAGTTGTGCCAAAAACAGATGGGACTAGGTGAATGTGTGTTGATTATAGGGTGTTGACCAAAATTAAAATAAAATATAGGTACCTACTGCCCTTTATTGATGATTTCTTGGATCAACTTCAGAATGCCAAGTAGATTACAAAGCTTGACCTAGAACTAGGTACTATCAAGTTTGAATAAAATGAAGACGTGTGTAAAACAGCATTCAAAACTACACAAGGTTTGTGCAAGTGGATTATTCCTACCATTTGGATTGTGCAATGATCCAGTTGCCTTTATGATGAATGAGGTACTTGGACCACTCTTAGATTCTTGCATGGTCATATATTTGAATAATATCTTGATTTTTAGTAGAACATATGAAGAATGTGTTTCTCATCTTAGGCAAGTACAAGCATTTAAGGAGAAGTTACTTTTGAAAGGTAAAAAGTGTGATTTTGCAAGAACACTTTTCTATCATGGACGTGCGGTGGCAAATGGTAAAATCAAGATTGATCCTAATAAGGTTGAGGCCATTGTGAATTGGCCAAAGCCCGCATCTATTTGGAAGACTAGGAATTTTGTTGGGAGTATCCGATATGTGTGAAAGTTCGAGAAATATTTATCCTATGTTGCTGCTCCTTTGCATGCTATTAAAGGGGCTGGAAAATGTTTTCATGGGGGTGTAAACAGCAGCATGCATTTCAAGAACTAAAGTATAAAATCAGTCATGCACTCATGCTTGCTTTACCCAATCTTCAACAGCCTTTTGAGGTTGAAACTGATGCGAGTGATTATGCTATGGGTGTTGTTTTGTTGCAAGGAAGAAGACCAGTTTGCTATCATTCAGCATTGTTCAAATAGGCTGTCCTAAACTATAGTACAGACAAGAAGTTTTATTCCCTCACATACACACACACACACACACACACATACATACACAGACATACATATGTACGTACATACATACATACACAAATACATACACACACACACATACATACATGCATATATACATCATAAGCTTCATGAGGGAATAGGGTCCCTTGCCCTTTGAAATAACTTATCAAAAGATAAATACATTCATAAGTTTCATGGGTTTGTGTGTGTGTGTGTGTATTTATGTACTTTAGGAAAAAGTACATTCATGATGTTAAAAACAGCAACCAAGATGTTCAAAAACACAAGGCACCCACACATTGCAAGCATTAACTTGAAAATGCTTGGTAATAAGAAAAACTTACTCACAGGGATAATTGTACAGTCATTAAAACAATGACTGTAGATCAAAATGGGGATAAAAATGATATAGCACATATGTTTTAAAAGCAAAAACTAACAGCTATAAAAATAAGCATCACATTGATGCCTACAGATTATAAACAAATGTCTTCATATACACAAGTTCAAAACAATTGAAAAATCCACGTAAAAAGATGAATGTATATAAGATATTAACAAAAGCATTTCCATCTTTGTTAAAAGGGTAAAGGAATTATAATATTGGTGTAGAATAGGGTATGGTATCCCCCTCCTGAAGATATTGTAAAATTTAATTTTGACAAAGAAACCAAAGGTAATCCAAGCAATGTTAATGTAAGGTTTGAATTGAGGAATGCAATAGGAGATTTATATATGGTGGTTCTCTCATCCTTGGTGTTAGAACCAACAATGAGGAAGAATGGGAAGGTGCAGTTGCAGGTATGGTTGTTGCAGCTTCTAAAACAGTGGAAAATCTAATTCTAAAAGGGGATTCTTTGTTGTTTAACAATGCCCTCTTGAAAGGCTTGTGTACAAAATGTTGGCTCAAACACTATCCTGATGAGGCTTTATTGAAATTGTGAGTATCATAGAATGTTGAAAACTAAACCCTAAACCATGATTGCATTGAGAAGATATATTATGATTTTATTGGGATTCACTCATTTATTGCATTTGGAATTATAAAATCCTCTTCCTATCAACTACCCTACAACTACCTGTTGGTGTACGTTTTATCATCCACTAAACACATAGAATAAAATGTCCAAAGACACTCTATCCTCTCTTGAACAAAGTCACCGCGTATGCTAAGATTGCGAGAAGATCATATGGCGACTCCAAGATTTCTTTTGTCAGGTCATGACATGTGGATAAGCTCAATGGGCGTTGTGATTTGCTGTAATACACAAAGGGACTTACGTTTAAGAATTCCTCACAAGTTCGGGACTTAGACAGATTTATCATTAAAGGCTTCCTCGGTTAGGACTTTCAGTTTGGATCTCAAAAAAGTGTAAAAAGATAAGGGTTTAGAGAATCTATTATATGCCCAAGAATTTAAGAGACAGTAAAGATCAGGTGAAAGGAGTAACCACGCTTTGTTTCGCCTCCCTGGGACAACTACGCAAAGTGGGTGCAATCTTCAAAGGGTGTGATTATAATTTTCAAGCCTCAAACGAGACTGAAGTTAAGCATCCACAATCACAAGCTCAAGCTAACTTTACGCATCGAATGCAAATCATCCATCCGAAGAAAGTATGAGCAATATTTCACCATTTAATCTATACGATCAATCTCACATTCACTTAACAAACATTCAAAGCAAATTCTACTTAATTGTAATCTAATACTAATCTATGGTAGACGAAGTTATGCAACCTTGCTCACTACTTGACAATAAAAGTGGTTCATAGCAAATCATGCATAAGAGCTTTTATTATCGGAAATAGTCTTAATGCAACAATTTCATACATTGTCTCCACACAAATGAAAGTGAGAGATCACAAGTTTAAATAGAGTTTTCAAAACCAAATGAAAGGCCAAGATTAAAACAACATCAACGGCCAAGATTAATACAACCCAACCCTAATTAGGGTTGCCCGAAATAACATCAGTTGACAACCAGTAAACAAGCAGTGACAAGCAGTGAAGTGGCAATTGGAGCTATCTTCAAGGGAAGGCGTCCCTATCTTCTTGGGCAGCATTGTGCTCGACGAATCTGGACACGATTGTGATGACTTCCTCCATCGTGACTAGCAGTAGCATGCTTATCCTGAATTCAAGCCCGTCCAAATCCTCAGCACATTTGGCGAAGGTGTTCTCCCAATCCGCCTCTTGTCTCACAAAATCATCTCAGATGGACAAGAGGTTCGCCACTTTGGTGAAATCCTGCCTCAGAATTGGTCCAGTAGTAGAGAAGAAAACTTCCTGAACCTTATGCTTTAACCTTTCCAGCCGCATGTCGTTTTCCCTGACAATCTCTTTGTCAAACACATCTGTAGCTATCATATAAATCTTTCCCCAGATTTCTTTAACTTGCTCCTCAACTCTGAGCCCTCTGCCTTTTCCTTCTCCAGAATCTCTCTCCGTATTGTCACTGCCCAAAACCAATGGTGAAAATCATAAGTTGCTCCTGCAGCAATCACCTTTCCCTCAACCAATTCTTCCTTTGGAACGCCCTTCAATACTTTGAGGCATGGAATGAGCCTCTCCTGAATATCTGGAAGGTTGTCCCAAGTTTC
The DNA here is from genome assembly GCA_007258455.2 of Sequoia sempervirens. Lineage (NCBI taxonomy): Eukaryota > Viridiplantae > Streptophyta > Pinopsida > Cupressales > Cupressaceae > Sequoia > Sequoia sempervirens. The sequence continues at coordinate 314,957,518 of VDFB02105785.1, read as the reverse complement.
CGCCATGTCAACCAATCTAGAAAGGAAAGAAGAAGTTCGTCCGTAGGCAAGCGTCAATCTCTCCATGAACGAGGCTGCTTCCGTGCCCTTGCTTGCCATCCATTCCTGGGCCTCCTTGGCCGTGACCATCCCTTCTTCTACATCCTTGGCCATCTCCTATGAGGAATTGAGAAGAGGAGGAGCTACTGCATCACCCTGATTGAGTGGTTGGGTCAGATGCTGTATATACTCCTTCAGGCGCTCAACCTCCCTTTTGTACTCCTTTTTCGCCACTTCTTTTTCCAATCTCGCCTTGATAGTTGAGACGGAATTGTCCAGCTCTTCCACTTCCTGGCCTTTTGTTGTTGGGCCAAGGTCTATAGTGGTTATGGCGTATTCTTGGGGAGTGATCTCATCTTGTGCTTTATCCACTGTTGGTACTGCGATATGTATGGAACAACCGCCGACTTCGTCCCTCTGAATGGTGGAAAATTTCTTGGCAAGTTTCTTAGTAGCAACCTGTTCCAACCTTGCCAAGAAATCCGCAGTATCATCTTTTTCTTGGACCTCCACTAGTGCTTGAATTTTCATCCTCTCCTTTAGCCAATCCGGAATGGTAGGCTGCTCGATACTATCCTCCTCATGAACGTTCCCTTCATTTGGAATATCCAAGACTCCTCTGAGGGCGGAAATCATTCCCTCTTCGAAGTCATCATTTTGGACTTCTGTTTCATTATCCGAACCCAGCACTTCTGTGCCCGTAGGAGATGGGGGCTCATCGTCGTCTAACTGGATCGGCTCATTGTTCTCTTCCTGAACTGCAGAAGGTCTCATCATTTCAGCCAAGGATTCGTCTGCGGTAGCTACCAGTTCATCAATATTCCGAGACGCCGCGGAACGAAATGGTTCTATCCTCTGTCGTTTTGGAGCAGGTTCTATGCTTGCAACTACTTCTTTCCTCTTCTCGCCAATCTCAACTAAATCATCATGATGGGATGCGCCAGCATTGGAGGAGTATGACTCTGTCTCGCTCAGTAAATCATACGTGAGCGTCACTCTTTTCTGCCTCAACTCCTGGACCTGATGGTCGACCCACCATTGAGAGTACTTAATCACTGGCCTCATCAACGTCGCCAAATCTGAATGCTCAAGCTCTGACCACTTCACGGAAGGAAGAGGTTGGCTCTCCTCAAAACACGGCTGGACATAATTTCCATCATCCTGTAACTGATCAGGCACCCAGCAAAGTTCGGTTGCCCTCATAAAGTCCACTGGCACTCTAGACCATAATCTTCTCCTGACTTCATACTCATCAGCAGCATTCGCCCAGAAGTCCTCCAATTCTACTCTGTGTTTGTATCTCCTACCATCCACGGTCCGAATATGATGATGCGAGTCAAAATTGGCCCTGCACTTATAGGCTGTGAACGGGTACCACTGGATTTCTAGCCTGGCGCTCTCAGCTGCTTGTGCTAACGGACAGGATTCTAACATATTCCCAATAAAGAATGGGAATGTAACAGCCGCCTTCTTACTTGGCCTCTGGATGTTCTGATACTCTTCTAGCTACCTCAGGACTTCGAGCAAAATCATCCGATTTGTTGGATAGATAGGCAGCTTGTAAGGATTTCCAGTGAATCCCTGGATCCTGACATATGTAAACTTTGGAAACTGGATAAACCAGGATCCATACCTACTGACCAAAGTCTTTGCTTCGTGACTCAGCCTCTGGTGCATTCCTCTTTGAAGTGTTCTTGTGATATACATTAGGAAAGCATCGTGCACCCGCCTGAAATGAGATTTCTCCCTTAGTTGAAGTTGCGGGTAGCAATCATAAGGCTTGAGTTCATTTTCCCCATTGCCAACTTTTCCTTTGCAAATCAGTCATGAGTATTTATATGTCCTGGCCAACAAATAGACAATGTACGAGCTCATATGAAAAGACTTGGCCTTTTCCAAATTGGTCAGCTGCTCGTGAAGATTGTCGCTTATCATTCGGGACCAGTTGAACATCTTCACGCCGGAAGTGATTTCATCTATAAAATAATACATCCATGTCTCAAAGTACACACCTTGTGGATTGCCAGCTATCATGTTCAGCATCAAAATGATGTCCCCATAATCTTCTTTAAAATTTGTCCGGCGTGGCTTCTTAGGCATCTTCTTTGTTGATGGTCTAGGCTTCTCCAGCCATGCCTTATTAACATTTGTAGCGCACAATTCAGACTAGCTATCATACAATCTCTTGGCGTCTTCCTTGGTTTTGTAGACGGTACAGGAATGTGCTGGGATGACGAATGCCTCCTGTATTGCTACCTCGCCCAAGTGAGTCAGAACCCTTCTGTCAGGTGCAACAATTTGTCTTTCCTGAGCATTGTAATGGATAGCACATTCTACCATCAACTCGGCACAGTCTACTGCAGGCGGGAATCCGGCTGTTTGGAAAATTCCATTCATCACCATCCGTCTGGCAATCGGTGTCGATAGTCCAGCATGTCCATATACTCTCTTCTTGAACTCCACGAAGTCTACATGTCCCAGATCAGTGTCTGCAACATTTTTCCATTTTGAATTTATCTTTGACTCTCACTGTACCCCCTTACTGGCGAACTTCATCAGCACCTTCTTCGATGACTCTCCTGCCCTGGTCATTAACCTGCAGTAAAAACACTAACATTAATACAGAGACTTTAAAATATATTTATTCTCGTGCCTTGTGTTCGAATATTTTACTTTCAGCTCATTAAAATATTAAATTTTTGCGAAAAAGCAAGCTGAAAGTAAATAAATTTGATTGAAATTTAGCCAGAACTTAGCCAGAATGAAAAAGACAGAAGGAGAAATGATGAATTTATCCAATTGAACTCCAAACCTCGGGAAAAAACTTCTGGCTGCAAATCAAATTCAAACTTCAAGAATCTAATCAAAAATCAAATGACAAAGTGCGCCAGTCTTGCTGAGAAGTTCGATTTTCAGCCAAGAACTTCTTCACTTCTTCGAAAAAATTACTTCTTCAACATAAAATTATTCCTTCCTCTGAGAAAATCGATCTTGCCTGCAGAAGAATTGATCGTGTCTCAATTTTCTTACAATTTGGAGAGATTAACTTCTCTTCAACTGAGTCTGTGAAAAATGAGTTGCTAAAACTCATTATAATGTTGAAGAATTCGATTTGTTTTAGCAACTGCCTCTTTTTCTCTCGATTTCGATTTGTTTTCTCCTCTTCAAATAGGCAAGTTTCCATTTTTTTCGAAAAAAACTCCATGGCGAGCTTATCCAGGCAAATCTCTTTGATTTTCCAAAATTCGATTTTTGCTAGATGTTTATCTTTGATTTTCGAAATTTTGGAAAAAAAACATTAAATGTTCAATTAAATTCGATTTTTCCAAGTTTTAATTCATGGCGAATTTAATTCTGCCCATGGATTTTCTCTTTGTCCGGCATAATTTATTTTCTTCCGATACATCTCTGGCGAATTTTATTTTGTCCAAGGCATTTTATATTTCTAAGTATTGGAAATAAATTATTAAAATGTTAAAATATTTAATTTATTTCCAACCCGTTCGTTTTGGACCCATGGCTATTTTAATTTTTCTCTTTTTTTTCTTTGGCTAAATGTTTATTTTCCAAATTTATTTGAATTTTCGTCTAGCCAAGTTGAAATTTTAGCCATCTCGTCAATAAATGTTACACCAGATCCTCATTTTCTTCTGCCATGGCGGACTTCAAATTGTGTCGGGCACATTTTCTCATGCCAAAATCAAATTTTCTCTTGCTTGGACGAATTTCTCTAGGCAAAGTATGTGTTTGGACATTTTCTTTAGGCAAAATTCCATAATACTTAGACAAATTTTCATCCCTTTTAGCCAAGGACGAACTTTCTTACCTCTTTGCCATATATATTTTCCTCTAGGCACTTAGCCAACTTCATCAATTTTTTGTCCTAGGCATCATACTTAGGCGAATTTTTAATCTTTTCTCCTCTTCTTATGCTAGGTAGACTTCATCAAGTTCTTTCCATCTTCCATCAAGGCAGGGCGGACTTTCTATCCTCCTTGACATTTGCCTTTCACACTCATACTTAGCCAAAATTCGCAATTTCTCCTTCTAAAGCATTAAAATACTTAGCCAAAATTTGCATTTTCCCTCTTCTTAGGCCTCCATACTTAGACAAAATTTGCATTTTTCTTCCAAGGCATCATATACTTAGCCAAAATTTTCAATTTTCCCCTTCTTTGTGCTAGGCGGACTTCACAAATGTCTTGCCAAGGCTTGGGCGGACTTTGGAGAAGGCTTGCCATCCATCACCTAAGGTTGGGCAGACTTCAAGAGGTCCTTGCCAAGTTTATCTAAGGCTGGGCGGACTTTAGAGGTGTCTTGCCATCCTATGGCGGACTTCCAAGAAGTCTTGCCATCTCTCCTCTATGGCAAGGGTGGGCTTCCTTGCACTCATGCCACGTCCCTCAAATTAAGGGCAGACCTTGCTAATGGCTTGACATTCTCTCTTGATGGCGAACTTTTCATCTTCACCTTCCCTTCTTTCTAGGGCGGACTTTCTTGAAGACTTGCCATTTTATTCATCAGCATGCTGGGCGAACTTCCACGACTTCCAGACTTCAACTTTGAATGCCATACTTCAGATTTAGTCATGAATTTTATGCTGGTCGCCATGAACCTCTTGATTTTTCATTGATTTTTGCATGCTTTTCATCTGATTTTTGCTTGATTTTTCAATGATTTTTCGATTTTCACTTTGATTTTTCAATGATTTTTTCAATTTTTTGGTTGATTTTTGGTTCTAAGGATGGAAAGGTTGACCCGTTGACCAAGGTTGACTTTCTAAAAATAGAAATTTCTAAAAATGGAAAAAAAAATCCCTAAAAAATAGGGAACCCCATTTGGTCCAAAAATGCCAAAAATGAAAAAGCGAAAAAGCAAAAAAGCAAATTCTCTAAAAAGTAGAAGTGTCAGAATTGGCCCAAAGCACAGGCGATCCTCGTCTCTCAAACCTTCTAAGCACTTCCATGATGTTTATGCATTGATTCAGGCATGGATTCTCAACTTGACTTGGATGGCTCTTAAAAGACTGACTTGAAACTCTGAAAGAAGTGACCTCATGAAACCGTTGCGCAGAGGCAAAACCCTAAAAACTAGCAAACCATTGGGGATCCCCATTTGCAATGGGGCGATGTGTGAAAAGGTCACAACACTACCTTGCAAGAAAACCTTGCAGGAAAGAGCACACAACACCTAAATTTTATTTAATTACTAATATATCTAATGTGTTTATTTACTAACCTATTACTATAAATGTAATATATTTCCAGTATTCCCCCCTTCATTCAATCTGAACAAAGGATGAAACACTACATGGACTAAACATAGGAGCCCATTTGGAAACCCAATGAAGCAACTCCACCAAATCTCCTACTCACCTAGAACACACTGAACTAGTCGCATCAATGGGTATCCTGATTGTTGAACCTACAAATTCTCTATACCACGTGAAAGAATGAATCCCATCCTGCATGCACAATAAGAAATCAACTCTCCTCTAAGAGCGTCAAAATCCCTTCGTTGTATCATAGGAACAAAAACAATAAATGTAGATATACTAATCACACAATTTTCAATAATTACACTATCCACAAAACTAGTAAATGTAGATACACTAACCACACCTCTTTCAATGATCACACTATCCACAAATCCTACCAAGAACTGCAACGCCTCCCTTGCTCCAAGAAGGGACACAAATGAGGTAGTGCTTCTCAAACAATCTACCATCTCAAGCAAGAAGCAAGCTTGAGATGGATAAATTCCTCCAACCTCTGGTGCCTCTAGCCTCCTCTTTCACCTCTTTATGCTCTAGCCATCAAATGCAACATTGAAATCTCTGTAAGTGTCATTTGATGTAGCATATAAAGCATTGATAACTTCAATAGCACAAACATGAAGTGACAAGATAAAAAAGTTATTTTCAAGGCATCAATTTCCACTGAAAATGCACCATTTACAATGCGTTGCAAAAGCCTTAACCAATAAATTTACAAAAAATGATATACAAGTTTTGCACTTAATTACAATTACATCCCTATTTTAAGGCATAAATCATAGCACACCAAAATTCAAGAGGTGGGATTTGAACTTAGAACCTCCTATTTTAATGCCTTTAACTAAAGTTCAACTTCCAAATTTACCATGCAACCCTCTTAATTATAGGTTTTTGGCCTCTCGGATTTGTCCCATATCACGCTTTTCAAACTCTCATAATTAAGTGCCACATAATCCCACTTAATTAATTATTTCATACCTTAATAAATAATTAAATAAATATTCTATGAAAGAAATCTGCACAAACAAATAAAAAACAAGCAGCTTGGAGCAGAAGTATGGCTACAAGCTTTAAAAGCAAACTCCCTATGCACCATTAGACATACGTTTCACATTCAATCCAATCCCCACAAGCCACTGCAACTCAACATTCAAATTAGAACCTCCAATTAACAAGAATGTAAAATATTCAACCCTTCATTTTGGAAACAAATTTAATCTCAGACAGAAAAACAAAATTCAGTCCCTTCGATTGAAGCACTAGATATGCAAATCTAGAAATTACATGTGTTCAAACTACCATGATCATATGGAAGAGCACTAGCAAACAAAAACAATAGAAAGACGGGAAATGCAATTTGAGAAACTATGCCCTTTGTTTTCTTCTATGTAGATCACATCCTTTTAGCAAATCTGCAAGTTATTTGACTTTTATGCAAACTACACATGAATTGGCAAGGATTACACAGGCAGGATTCTTTCTAATCTCTCCTATGCAGGCAACTTATTCCCTCATAGTCATGTTCTATTCTCCAATTTTAGCATTAGACTTCTCTCTTTCACAAATTAAAAATCCATGTCTTCTACAGCCACATTGAAATAAAGATGATTGGGCAGCAATGTTTTTTTCTTTTTTTTTGACAAAAGGCTATTAGCTTGTAGATTATATTGATATAATATTAGATAATTACAAAAGTGCCTTTAGAAGGCTAGAACTATGCAAGCTGGAGATTTACATGGAAATATTTTAACAACCCAGTTGCCAACCTAAATTACATCCGATTAGCCAAATTTTAAAACCCTACACAATACAGACTATTGAAGGAAACCAAAAAACTACTATGCAAAGCTCAATCACCCGTGCGAGGAAACTGAGCAAAGTTCTCTAATTGCTCCTCCTGCACCTGACAAAGAACTTGACCTCAAGAGTTATTCTGATTTGATCTGGTAGCTGAGATACAGACACGCCATACTACCTGTGTTTACCATGAAATAAAGTAGCTAGTTACACTTTGAATTCTGACCATCAGATACGAGATAGACAGCCAATATTGGATCTTTGACAGGCTTTAAAACATGGTCGTTGATCGCCCAAAGACCGCATAACCATCAACGAAGGGAAAGCGACATATCAGAGTGAGGCACCTCAGAGTCCCCTTGATGCAGCGTCATTGAAGGGACCACCGGATATTGGCGTGACAACTTTTCGGGTCCTTTTGATGCAGCGAAATCTCATCCCTAGATTTTTTATATGCAAAAAGCACTCATATCGGCGTGACCACTGCTACCCCGCACACCACCTACTAGACCATCGCGGTGTAGCTATGAGCAGTTACCACTACCCCGCGCCCTACATTCCTAACCGTCGCGGCACCGCGGTGAGCTATTTCCTCTCACATCCTTCCTAACCACTACCCCGCAAGCCGTCTCACTGACCGCTGCGAGACTGTGATAAACCATCACACACAACCCTTCACATACCGCCACACCATAGACCACACTCCAAGCCGCCGCAGCATTGCGGTGAACACTTCATGCCGCTTCCCTTACACTGCGCCACCGCCATCAAATAAATTACATAAAGCTCTTTGATGAAATTATTTCTGCCATCTTAGGGAAGCTTTTGACTTGGGAGGCTTAAGGCAATTTTGGTGCCACCGCTACCCCGCGCACCACTTGCTAGACCATCACGATGTAGCAATAAGCAATTACTGCTACCCCACGCCCTCCATTTCTAACAACCGCAGTACTGCAGTGAGCCTTTACCTCTCACATCCTTCCTAACCGCTACCCCACAAACCATCTCACTAACCCCTACGGGACCGCAGTAAACCGTCACACACAACCCTTCACATACCACTGCGCCGCAGAACGCACTCCAAGCTACCACAGCATTGCAGTGAACACTTCATGCCGCTTCCCTTACACCGCGCCACCGCCATAAAATAAATTACATAAATCTCTTTGATGAGATTATTTCTGCCACCTTAGGGAAGCTTTTGACTTGGGAAGCTTAAAACAATTCTAGTGCCAAAGCTTCTCATGGAGCAATTGCAACTAATTGAGGATAGATATGCTTGTAATTGAGCCACATTATTTAAAATTGCCAGCTCCTGTAAAACACAACATTTTGTTATTTTATCCCACTTTCAAAACTAATAATGTCCATTAAACTTTTTGGCAGAACACCTTGTTGATCATATGAAATTGTATTTTGCAATTGCTCACACCCCATATTTGACAATAAATCCGCTAGTTTATTTCCCTCTCTATAGGTATGGTTTATACTACAAACAGATAACTTATCCATTAAACGCCACACCTACTGCAACACATAGTCTAGTCTCCAATTTAAAGATTTCCTTTCTTTGCAAGTATTTATGACTATTAATGGGTCACCTTCAATCTAAATATTTTTAACTTGCAACTCTAAGTCCATTTGAAGTCCATAAAGAAGTGCTTGTGCTTCAGCGGTGTTATTTGTGCCATGAGAAAGTTTCATTGATTTTGCACCAATGAGATGCCCCTCACTGCCCGATTGGGTAGCAATGTTACTTGCACGGTACAATGTGCAATTTCCCACAATCTTATCTTATCTCAAGCTTTTGTCAGCAGGGTGTTTTGCCAAAAACATTAATGGACATTATTAGTTTTGAAAGTGGAATAAAATATCAAAATGTTGTTTTTTACAAGTGGTGGCAATTTTAAATAATGTGGCTTAGTTACAAGCATATCCTCAATTAGCTGCAATTTCTCCATGAGAAGCTTTGGCACCAGAATTGTCTTAAGCTTCCCTAAGGTGGTAGAAATAATTTCATCAGAGAGCTTTAAGTAATTTATTTGGGCAGCAATGTTATTTGCACAAGACAATGTGCAATTTCCCACAATCTTATCTCAAGTTTTCAAAATTTCACAGGGCAGTAGGCAAGAGTGCTTTAATACCATATTGAAAGCATGGACACTAACTATTGCAGCTTGCACCATGATTACAATGGTGTTACATCCCAAATTGTGATGTTACAATTTACCATTACTAGATAGAGTAAATGTGAATTCTGGAGGTGAATTAATGATGCTTGTACCTTGTTTTCAATATGAATGTTGCTTCATTTGATGTTATTCTTGCTGAAATACTGCATAAAGGAGAATAGAAGGTTATTGATTTGTGATGAATCTAACTTTTGAAATGTTTCATGTATTCTGCTTCGTTTTGAGCATATGACTCCCGTTGTTGTGTCACAGTGTGCAGGAAAGAGGACCAATCCTCCAAGCAGAGGAGAAATATCACTCGGGGAGGAACTTGGTCGGGTAAGCAGTAACAAGTACCAAATGAGCATACACACACGTCAGTATAGGTTCTGAGAAACCAAGTCAGTTAAGTTAGTCTTGATAAGTCATCCATAGGCTTAGGAGTTTAATTTACTTCTTTATGCTTAGAAAATGATGATTACTCATTTGTCTGACTTAGTGTGCTTTGGCCTTAATGTGGAAAACGTGAATGGATATATGTTAATAGGTCAAGAGAGTATGTGTATACATATATATAATGAACACGTATATACATGTCAATACATATGTATGCTCGGCAGATGGATGTGCCCATATATACTTGTCGACATGGTATACATACATTTACACATACAGTGATATATATATATATATAAATACATACCCACGTTACCTATTTCCTGTGAATAATGAAGCTAATAATAATATTATATTATTATTGCCTGGTGACTTTACATATATATATATATATATAAAAATATCGGGTTACTGACTGGCTCACGATATTTATATATTTGTTAAATATACATTTAAGTAATTATATATTAACGATTATATATAATTATTATAGTTTTATTAAAATATATATATTTAAAATACTCGGGTATTTAAATATTTATATGTTAATATATTTTAAAAGACTATAATAATATTATATAATAAAATAAATAAGGGAATTACATTTTAATATTATTGTCTAGGGGATTTACATATATATTTATGTATAAATATATATATTAATAAGGTGATTATTAATATATACATAAATACATAAGGAATGTGTAAATAATTATATATTTATATATTTTATAAAATATATGTATTAATATTAAAATTTAAATGAAGGAAAATATTTGCTAATGTTTAAAAGAATAAACATTGAACTTTTTTCTATAAAGGATATAACGCAATATGAAGAGGAAGAAAATATTTGAAAAGTTTAAACTTTGAAAATTGAAAGGAAAACAAATATGGAACATTCCCGTGAAAATGCGGAAGCTCTTGCGCAGCAGAAAATGCAGGGAGAAGTATTCAAACTTGAGAATAGGGAAATGGCGATGAGTTTCAGTGCTGTAACAAGCAGAATGTTGACCTAAAAACGCAGCAATAAAACCATTTCGAATTCATACGACTGGAAATAAAATGTGTACCTGTAGGTGGCATTTTTGATTGTTGAGTTGAAAAATTCTTCAACTGCTGGCTCCATGAGGTCGAATCATCCTTGGAAATCATGACTAAGGGTTTTATAACATGCCAAGTGACATTTTGACCAGGTAAACATGTCAGTCTGTCATTTTACATGCCCAGAAATGGGGATTCTGTTGTTATTTCGGCTTATAAATACTTCTCTATTCTCCATTCGAAGGGCACTCATTGTTTTCTCAACTTTGGCATTTTTAGAGAGTTCCTATATTGCAATTGTGAGCTTCTGCTGTGAGTTAGAGTTACTGTTTTCCATCATAGTGATTTAATGAAGGAATTAGAGTTTTCTTCATCTGTAATTCTTAGACTGTGAAGTATTAGTTAGCAATTTTCCAGTGGAAAGTTTTCCGTTTGGAGAAAGTGTTTGGAAGAGTTTTCTACTCAGGAGGAAAAGGGAAAACTTCATTCTGTCATCATCAATTGAAGGCTGCTGTTAAAAGAGCATTGAAAAGGAGCTTAAAAGTATATACAGGCATGTTTCTTAATTGGAATTTATAGCTTTAGCTGTCTTCTTATTGTTTTAGAATTGCTGGTAGCATTTGATATGAAATAAGTAAACTATCCTTAGCAATCAAGTTTTGTTTGATACGCTGTTAATGCATAATGATTCAAGGGATTTCATTTTAAGTAAGGGGTAAAAGTTTAGGGGATGACAATGAAGTTAAAGGAAAATGCTTGAATAAGTCAATATAGTTAATTGATGGATTTAAGGAAAATTTTATAGAAATTGGGGTTTTAAAAGAAGGGATTCTATTTGATTAAAGGGTTTAAGAATAACCTAGCTTTATATGCATTATGCTAAGAGGGAATTGTTTGTGCATTTGCTTGGATTTACAAATTGTATGATCTCCGTATATGGGGAATAAGTAGAGTATATATTAACTTCTAGGAACGAAATTTCGTCAAAACTAAAGTATAATCCTAGCTTGTGTTATTAGGTTAACATTAGTAAGCTTCACTCCTAGGATAAAGATTTCCGGAAACAGGAGTTAGGATAGTAAATACTTGTTTATAGACTCATTTCTAGTAAACTGTTTGAGGTAGGAAGTCTGGGGTAAACTGAACCCATTGAAGGACATGGCCTACGCGTAGAGTAAGATAGCCCAAAGTCAAATCGGCCCTAAGTAGTGTTTATGATAGATGACCTTTATTCGAAGTACTGAATGAGAATACTTTGGCCAAAGTAGTGAAAGGTACGACATCCACCTAGGTGTGAGATAGTTGAGACTACACTGTCAGTTCATTGTGATTCGAGTACTAGATCGAAATTGTGAAATAGCAAGGTTCTAGTTGTGTAGGACACAGCACTATGCTCAGTTGGTAATCGTTAAAGGATACCCTACCAATCTCTTCTTCGAAGGGAGGGCCGTTCATTGTGAAATGAACATGCAGGGTACCGCATTATAAGTCCATGGTTGGAGGAAAAGCGCCCGAGTGATGTTTCTCCTCCACAACAAGCGGCCGATGTACCAAGATTTGAAAGGACGGACTCCTGGACCTTCTTACTTCTATTTGTGCAAAAGCTTATGAGCTATGTATGTAACTGTGTTACTTTTGAACTCTGATTTATATTTCCAATGAAAATGGAATTCATGTGGAAACATATTGTAACTTGTATGTATTTATCAATAAAGAAAGGAAAAATTTTATTGTATTATCTTTGTTACTTGTTACCTTTACATGTTTAAGGTGAGAATCGGAAAATTTTAAATTACGCAAAAGTCAGGTCGTTACAAATGGTGAGCATAAAACTGACACTACGTTGAAACTACAACATTCATTCACAAATAAATAATATGCAAACAATATTAGGATGAATCATGGATTCACTCATTGATTGCATTTGGCTTTATAAAAGCCTCTTCCCATCAACTACCCTACAACTACCTTATGGGAAATTCCCGCACAGATTACCTAACTTTTATTTAATTACTAACATATCTAAGGTGTTTAATTACTAACCTAGACTATAGATGTAATATATGTCCAAGAGGCTTTGGCAATAGGGACAAAGTTCTCTTCTGTTAGGTTTCAGTGTTATAGAAGGCAAATTCACCTGCATACTTTCTAGCTAATTGTGAGGTGTACCAAGACCCCATGACAGCCCTCTATAACCATTTCCTCATCATTGGCAAGGATTGATCCCTTTCTAAGTTTAAAACTTCTCTAATTATTTATGCTAGGCTCTCTAGTTGAGATCTTATGGTCTCCTCTTTCATTGGAGGCGGAGGACATTAATGCAATTTAGAGTGTTATATGTGATGTCATAGTGGATATAAGTAATGAAGTGTGTGGAGTTGTATTTACATGTATTCAGCATGTGTGAAGCCTTTATTTGGAACAGTGTAATATACCAGTCTAATTTTCCCAAGTCTTTTGTAATGTTTGATGGAATGCCAATGATATAATGCTGTGATATTTTCTCTTTAATTTATTTTTTGCTCCTTGTATGGTTTACTTCATCAATTGATTGACAAAGTATCCAACACATAAGCATAAAAAGATTGTTTGATGATCAACTAATTCATAAATTTTTCATAGGAATGATCTCTACATATGAGCAGCTGGGTCACAGCAAGGGGGGACCACTTCCCAACAGTACAGCAGATTGCTTTGTTGTTGCAGCAACCAGGTGTCTATGCAAATCAATGAATATTATTGCTGATATTGTGGCTGACCAAATGGACACCAAACTTCTCCCTTAATGACAAGTTTATAGAGTCCTATCAACTTTAGGAGACTACACAAAGTCACATTTTTCCTGTTTAAAATTTCATATTAAGCCACCAAAAAGTTGTGAACCATTTTAAACTTAAAATATTCAAGCTGAATGTCTGGGATTTAAAGAGTTGTATCTGCTTTAGGACTCCAAAACTAATTACTAAAATGCTGCAATACCCCTTTTTTAAGGCTTAAACACAAACAAAAGCTAGGCAATCACTTTTTTTTCTAAATCTTAAAACATTATCAAAGTTGTATGGCAGATTCTTTAGAGTTCTAATGCATCACAACTCCTCCAAAAAGATCACTTCCAATGCTGCGCTGCCTTTATAGGCTTAATACCAATTGAAAACTACTGGTGGCTATGAATTTATAGAGTCCAACAGCTTTAGGAGTATTCAATTAAAATGTTATTTTAATATTGCACTCCCCACAATGGCACAATAAAGCATCAACATAAGGAAATTGATATGGAAGACAGCCAAGGATGCTACTCCCTGATTTAGGGCTTATTAAACTCCATTTATTTAGCTCTACAATTTATCAATAATTCTTGGATAATTATTTCTAAATCTCATAGCTGAGAATTTATAAAATAAAATACCTTGATCATCACTCCTGATTTTGGACATTAATTTTGTTATGCATATCTCTTGGAAAATCCCTATAATGGCCAAATTAAGCACACTTGTGAATCCCCTATGAATCCATCAAGGATTGGCTAGGGGGGTTTTGTCCCCAAAACCAATTTTGTCATAGGGTTTTCGTCCTAGGGCAAAAGATGAAACGTTGCTCACCTCTCCACACTGGAGTTTGTTAAATGAAAATATCAAGTATGCCTTTCTCCATTTCCATGTCCTCCTTTATACATTTTTCCACAAAAATAATAAAAAAATCTCTAATTTTTCATCAAGTGACTTTATTAATTTAACTTTATATTTTAAACTCCGGAAAGTCGCTTTATAAAATAATTAATTAAATAAGTTGCCCAAGCTTAGACAACTTAATTTAATTATTTCCTACACAACTGCCAAAGTTACAGAAAATAATAAAATAGTCCAAAATAGGAATTTTGACCCACCATCACCTTGAGAACATAGGAGATCAATCTATGTGCAAATTGGCATTTTCCCCAGATGACGAACTTCTCCTAGAAGGTTGGAGGTTTCCAAGGATGTTGGAATGGACCAAAAAGGGACATTGCAAATGGAGGAAAGCAAAGTATAATGGCATTAGTGTGGTGATGTTCTTTTGTTAGCTGGTTGGGGCATGTTTGCATTGTGTGGTGTCTCTGATTATTTTGCATTTTTTGACGGTGTCATGGTGTGTTATCATAAGTTGAAAAAGGGCAGGAACCCTTTGCATAAGGCAGTCTCTTATAATCATCTCATGTTGATTTTTAGTTGCCAGTATGTTGCAACCTCAAGGTTTTCCAAAGCAATGTTGGGTGTTGTGGGTTTGGGTTTGCAAGGTCCTCATTCAAATGCCATGATTCATCAAGATTTCATAGCTAAGCTGGCACGAAGGGTTCTAGATGCCTCCAAACGGGGTTGGCTCCTACAATTGTAGTGGGAGGTTCAAGTGCTACTGGCCTACCATGCAAATACAAGGAAAGTGATGTTTGGCTTGATGGTAACTAATAGCAAAACCCACCAAGCAGTTACCATGTAACAACCACCCCTAATATTTTTTTGGTTTGTTTTCTGAGTATGATGTAGATTGCAGATTTGTTCTAATTTTCAAGTTCTTTCAACATATCATAATATTCATAGGAAACATTACAAGGAAAGGAAATGAACCATGAAATTGCATCATCATCATATTGAACCATTACATTATGCATGTCATATTGGCAAATGATATCAATTGAAATCACATTTAATGAAATACAAATCAGACCTGATTACAATCATATAAAGTCCATTCCTTTGTCATTCATTGAGCAGAAAATGCATACAACTCCTCATGGAAGACACCAAATGCATAAACTATCAAACCCCAACACTCTCCTTCACATTTTCCGACACTCAACTGAGAAAAGACACCATTAGCACGCTGATGCAGACCTTGAAAATTGCTGTTCTGAGAAGGAAGTCTGAAAATGCAAACCCTCAAAATGGTACGGCTCCCTAGGAGGGGCGACCAGCTCCACTAATTCAAATCTCCACCAGAAAATGCAAGTAAATACTCCAAAAGGGATGCCCAGCAGAGAGGAATCTATAGAATCAATGCCTAGAACGAAATTTCAATCACCAACGGAGCTACAAGCAAATTAGTACTTTTAGCCACTAAGAAAAATGAATTTCCAGAACTCTGAAAATACATATCAGACCTCTGAAAATGAGTTTAAACACCTCCAAACACACATCAAAATGAAGGAATTCATCTATCACACCAAAACCTCCGATCCCACATCAAAATATGGAGAAAATTTTCATTTCTAAACCACCAAAGTGATGAAAATCAGAAACTCTGTGAATGCAAAGGTGATCCCTGAAGTAGAATCACTCCTTCCGTCTAGGGTGGGTCTTTCACCACCGGAACCAGCAACTAAAGATGAGGGGTTTTGTCCTCAACTAGCAAAAATGGAAACCTGGAGACAATCCAACAGCATCACATTATGTTGCCAAAATAGAGATAATGAAATGAGAGCCCAAAAGGTGAATATATAGAAGAGGGGAGGAAATTAGGGCAACACACATTCAAATTCACTTTTCCCTCCAAGAATGTTACACCCCCCTTCATGAGCCTTTTGATTTATTTTTAATTTCCCTTATGCCTCCCTCAAACTAGGCATCCACTTTTGGAGACTAAAATTTTGCTTTTAAAAACAACTTAATTCACCTTTTTTGAGACAAGGGGTCCTTTTTATGAACACATGACCCTCGCTTAAGTTATAAAGTAACTTTATAACAGAACTTAATTAACGAAAATATAAATATTAATTTGATTACCCTTAGAACTCACCAACGCCCAAACAGGAAATATTGCACTACTGGAGAAACAAAGGCCGGGACCAGCTGCTAAAAATAGTAAGTGTGCCCAAACACCAAATTGGCACAATCTGAGATACATTAAAACTTACTATAAATAGTAAGTGCTAAAAATGGTCACTAGTAAAAATAGTAATCCTTGCCAGGAAACACCAAAAACCACCACAAAGCCCAACACAGGCCCTGAGTCCCATAACCAACTCCACTTAGCCTACGGGAACCCTAGAATAGGCTAATGGAACTCCCAAACTAATCAAGTGCAAGAAGGGGACATTACATACCAACAACCATACTATTTTGGTGTTCTATGAAAAATATGTGCATCCTGTTAAGCAGAGGGCAGAAATAATCCATGAGGTTCACATAAATTCATTGACCTCACAGCTAGGTCTGGGCTCTCCTAATGTGATGCCAATGGAGGAAATGGTGAACTATAGTGTCGTTTTGGCTTCTAGAGTGGGACTTTGGGGAGTGTGTTAGTGATTTTTGGTACTCCCAATTTTTGCCTTAGTCTATGTTGTTTGTGTGCAGTGGTTATCTAGTTCATGTTGCTTGCTTTGCTCTTGGCCTTTACAGTGGTGGATTTCTGATCCAGTGGTGGCCATTTTTGAACTATCTTTGTCATTTTGATCTTATATTCTAGCTTTCTAGCCATTTATATTTGTGCTGCAGTATACTTTTCTGGGCGGAGGCCCCTATATACCCCCATCAATTTAATCTTTAAAAAAAAGCATATTTCTATAAATATTTATCCTTTGTGTGGGGAGATGCAGCACTCAAGATATGGAGGACAGAAGCAGCACATGTAACTAAACAACAATCGGCAAAGTGTAATGGTGTGGTAAACCTGCAATCTTTTACAAGGAAAAGGAAACTTCAACATTGCAACTTACAATCCAAGAAATGTGTTTCTTCATTTCTTCAACAGCTTTAGGGTCCTTTGATTTCTCCAAGATTTTTTGAAGTTTCTGTAAATAAAGAATTTGATGCTTTTAGAAACTTGTTTCTCACAATCTTATTTATTCATAACAATGGAACGCTTAGAAAAAGAAAATTATGAATTTTTCATGTCCTTCAAAAGGCAGTAATAGAATGAAGCTTAGCCACCTTCCGTTCCATTGGAAGTTCCTCATCAAAGATAAAACTATAAAGCTTTTTGAACCTGCAATCACAAAAAACACTGATGTGAGACATGAGTGTCATTTCACCATGATACATGCATAGAAGAATAGCCAAATTGCAATTTCTCTAAGTTGAATTTTAGAAGTAAAACAATATGTACTGGTACAATCAATATTTTGCAATGTTTTATCATCTTTTATTATTTTGAACAATTATTCATTATATACATTATATCATACAACCTATGAGTGAAAAGCAGTGTAAGCAAAATTTTCTTACATTGAAATCGATACACTTGACAACAGTCACAAAGGCAAACTAATACTACTTAAACTACCTTGCAGCTCCTAGTCTTTCATAATATAGCATCTAGTATAAAACAACTACCCAAATAAAAGATAAATTTGTTTTCTATACTGGACATATGGATCATTTGATTAAAAAAATTCATCTTAAACGTTAATGAATCATTTGAGTAGCATTTAATGTGACAATAAGATAAACCATTTTCTAAAAAATATTTCCTCTCATGGTTGAGTTAAAACTTAATATAATAGCAAACAAAGCTTACAAAGAGAATTAGTTAAAAACATTGAGATATGAGAATAACGGCACCATTTTTCATTTGGAGATAGATAGGCAGAAGCTCCATTATAAAAACAAACCGAGAAGATGGAAGAATTTCCAATATAAGTGGAAAGACATCTCATACACTCTTAAAAGCCAGAAAGGTCAACTTCAAGGTATGCTCTACAGTTGATTCTTAATTACTGACAACAAAGTTTACAAAATCTGTACCAGTTAATAACTTAATATCCATCTGAGCCATATTCCATTGAGATCAATTTAAAGCTGCTACTTAGAGAGCTTTATGTTCATTAAAATCAGTGAGAAAGGATGGAGATGAGACACCCTTGCCACAAAAAGGATAACAAGTTAAGACCAAAGAAGCATTCAAATACAAACAATAAAAGAAAGACAACGAATCATGGAAGATTTCCTGTTACATACTACATTATCACATATTTATCAGTAAATGGTGATCAAACGTCATTATACTGCATACAATTACATGTCAGCTTGGTCAAACTCTAAATCTATCAAGGTGAGGTGTGACCTCATCAGCCTTCATATGATGATCGACACATTGAGATGATACCAAACTTGACCAAAAATCCTTGCCTCATCCTACAGCAACCAACCCAACTACCACCAGTTATACAATAGACAGCCTAAACAAAAAATTTACAAGGAAAAAAAATTCTATAATCTTTTCCACCTTTGAACAAGCCACATGTCAACGCTTCTTGTTCTAATGGACTTTTCCAAAATTTGATAAAACATTGGAGGTATAGAACTAAGACCCTTGCAAATTAGAATACAACAAAGGAAATCAATATTAATGCTTTGATTCTCTCATCATCAAGTCTTTCCTACATTCAGATAAATTCTTGTTGCATAACTGTAACATGATAGGGTATCTTTCACTTCTAAATTTCATCTAGCTTTAAAACAAGTTGTCTTATTGTTTAATATTGTTTATTCAGCCAAACTGAACTTCGAGAAATGAATATGTGCTTTATCTAATCAGTTTGTATACAAGGTGTGCTATAAAATTGTCGACTCCAACCCAAATATAACTCAATATATTCCAAATAGAACATGGATTCTGTCAACAATATTTTTATTTTTTTGTTTCAGACCGATTCCCTTCATAAATGCTCCCTCTGACTCAGCCTTTCTCCCTTATGTTGCCTTCTGCATCCTTCGGAGAACAAGAGAAGGATCTAGGAATGAATTAATTTCATATCTCATTCCATCCAACTTATTAATCATTATCTAAATGTTTTCAAAGAATTGATAACAACTTGTGTTGTCTTTATAGAGAACCAGCAGATTCATGCCAATCAAAAGACTGATTTGCCAAGAGATGGGAAAAATGTTAACACGGGAAACACTCTACATCATGAATGAAATAATACAAGTATATAATTTGCGGTACTCATTATTGATTTTACATTGATTCAATATGGATTTTATAAAGCCTTTACAAATTTTGACTACCAAAACCACCTGCCAATATAACTTACAACTACCAACATGTTTATTTATTTAACCTAAAACACTAAAAATATCTATTTACTTATTAGCCTATGATATAATATTTCAACATTACCCCCCTTATTACATCACCCCAAAGAAAGGTAGGAACACCAGTACTCAATTGATACAACCCAAATAAACAGCTACTGAACTAGGATGTACACACCCTTCACCAAAGTATCACCAGCTAACCAAGCCCCACCAAACCAAACATATCAATGCATATCCTAAATATCCATCTCAAATCCCATGTACAAAATGAGGGGAAGAACAAAATCCTCCTCCAATGCACAATGAGAGTACATCCCTCCTCTAAGGGTACACCCTCCTCTAGTGCACAATGGCAACAAATCTCTCCTTAAGTGTACAATAGGAACAAATCTCTACATACTCAAAAACCACCTAGTCCCCTGTAAAATCCCACCCTTATTTTTTCCAAAACTTCACAACTTGCACCCGTTAGCGTTAGCCCAAAATGCAATGATAGACAAACTGGAAAACAACCCTTCACTTTCTAATCACTTGGATCTCGAAGTGGGCAAGGTGAGAGCATACGGTGTAAGGGGATCTTTGCAACTACTAAAAGTGATAAAAGTAATTGAAAGAACACCTTCCACTTTCTGAGCACCCAGATCCCAATGTGGGCAAGATGAGAGCATACGGTGGTTGGCTTACATTTAAGAACTTGGCTAAGCTACCACTTCTTCAGTGGGGTGAGTTGTAATATCAACATTGAAAGTAAACAAGTAAAGCTATTGGTGGCAAGCCAGCCAATAGGGAAAGTAAAGCACTTGGTGGCAAAGCCAACCACTTCCACTTTTCAACGAGCTACAAGAAATGAAATAAGGAAAACTCGACCACTTATTCAACAGGAGTGAAGTACAATAAGCAAAAGCTCAACCACTTATTTAGCAAGAGCAACCACTTGTTCAGTGGGGTCAGTAATTAAGCAAATACAAGAGCATTCACCAACGGTACTATCGATGGTGTTACAATGAGCTCAACATAAACATATCAGATCATTACATACTGCTGCTACGAGAGGTAAATGATAGAAAAGTGAAGTATAACACCCTCCCTAGATGATAGAAAGTAAGTATGTGAGCACCCCAACAAAATAGAACAAGTATACCTCAAACAAGTCCATTGGAGGTCAATAGACAGACAAACTGGAAGCTGCAATAGGTCTGATAATCAGAACAAAGGTCTAATAATCAGAACAAAGGTCTGATATGCAAGTACAGCAGGTCTGAAACTCAGATCAGCAACCTTCAAATCTCCATAACTTCGCCAATAATCAACGGAATTGACTCAAATCACTTGCAGATGGACCCTCATTACTAGGCGTCCAATCCAGGATAGCAAGCAACTACAAACAACTCTGAAAATCACTGGCACGAGTCCTAATGCACCAGCAGCAAGGTGGTACGACCCTCAAGGTAGGTCGACCAGCATTATAAAATCAAGCACTCCACCAAAAATCATCAAATCTTAGAAATAGGGGCGCCCAAGGCAATAGAATGGATTGGTCCAGTGCCCAGAACCAAGTCTCCAACGTCTCCTCAGCTGCAACACAACATGGTGCGGCCTAGGGCATTGAAAATGTACGGCCAGTAGCATAGAACTTCAGAAAATCACTCTCAAAGCACCTCCAATCTCTGCAAAATCATTACCACACCAA
This sequence comes from Sequoia sempervirens, assembly GCA_007258455.2. NCBI lineage: Eukaryota > Viridiplantae > Streptophyta > Pinopsida > Cupressales > Cupressaceae > Sequoia > Sequoia sempervirens. Next base: position 314,936,095 of record VDFB02105785.1, on the reverse strand, counting down.
AACATATAGCAAGAAAGCATAAGAACATTCTATAACCAAGAACAAACTAAAAATATTTCACCAATATCTCCAATGGTGACTCTTGCAGTGAAGCCACTCCAAAGTCTAGCTAGGGAGTATCTTTCAACTTCGAAACTAGAGCAACTTTGAAGGTTTTCATCTCCAAAGCCCTTGAGGGGTTTCAATCCTCACTCCTACAGCATTTCATTACCATAAATCAACATGAGAAAATGAGAGCAAATGAGGCCATTATATAACCTTGAGACCCAGAATTTTGAATTCACTTTTCCCTCTCAAATGGGATGCCCCATTTTGGAGAAATATTATATTTTATTAAAAACAATCAACTCTTTCATTTTGGGCATCCAACTTAGTATATGCAATAATTTATCATTTAAATGCTAAAGTTCCTCACCTTGGCATCCCAACATAACGCTCCCCTTTTAAAAACAACTTGAGTTGATCATCCTAGGCATGGGGGGCCAAAACCAACATAAGATTATAAAATGACTGAAGTTATATTGCTTTTTGCAACTCCAAGAACAATGGAAGCCAAAACTATCAAAAGTAACTAGACTCGGCACTGAAACTGCCAACATTGCTAAAACTGGAAACCCTACTCTAAAAAGCTGCCAACTACTGCCAGAAATAACACTCACTAAAAATAGCATACTTCTAAAATAATAAGTGACTCCAAACTCCATATGAGCACATTCCAAGTAGTCATCGTAACTTACTAAAAATAGTAAGTCTAAAAATAAACACTACTAAAGATAGCAATGACTGCCCACCAAAGCTCTCAAAAAATCCAAAAAGACCTAGAAATCCTTCTAGCAAACTCCCACAACAAGCCCCTGAAAAGCTGACAAGAAACCTCCAAGAATTTAGGAAACCCTAAAAATGCCTTTGAGTAGCCCACAGGGCTCTAGAAATGGGCTATCGGCCACTAAAAAGCATAGGGCTAAAAAGGGGACATTACATCCCCCTTGATCCAAAAGAGGATACAATATGAAGATTTAGTGCCTCTCAAACAGTGTACCATCTCCAAGCAAGAAGCCTACTTGAGATGGAAATAACCTCCTGGCCCTCCAACCTCCTCTGTGACCCATAGATCAAATTTCAATAAATATATTCCTCCTCATTACTCTAGCAGAGAGGCTCTTGATCATGTGCTACGAAGCAACAATCTTCCATTTTGTTTTCACTTTTCAATGATGGCCAAAGCCTTGTGTGTCTTCAACTTGCTAGCGATGAGGTCTTTCGCACAATGAATGGAGTTCATTTGAATATGTATGCTTTTTCCTACAATAATAGCACCTAACAATTTTCTTGTCTAATGAAATTGTCAACTTCTTGACAAGCAAAAGCAGTTTCTTCAACAATTGAGTTATTTTTCTTAACTTTTTTCATCAATCAAGGAAGCAATTGCAGTTACCAAACTCGGATTGAATTTGTTTAAGGTACAAAAAATATTATCATAGCTTGAATCATACTATTCAAAGTTACTTTAGCATCCCCATCTTCTATGTAATGACCCATGCTCCGGATCAATAGATTTTCGATTTATTTCTTATTGGATTGACAAAGGTTGTCATCCAATATTATTAAAGCTAATTGGATTCCCAGAATTATAAATGAAATAAAACCAGAATAATGAAGTTTGATTCAATTATTAATTTGAAAATAGATATAATAGTTGTTTCTGATTTAGGCTTTAGAAGTCATGCTTTGAATATGTAAGAGGTTAGACCTCTTTAGATTGTTGTTTTTGAAGTTATCCTTATATTTATGCAATTTAGGACGTAGGTGTTGTTTCTGAATTTTGCTTATTATTCATGCATCCTTACTCAAGAGAATCATGGCTCCTTAGAGCACTAGATTTGTTCTCTTTAAAATGTATATCTTTGCATAAAACTATTCCATTCCTCCCTGTCACATTTCTCATTATTATTTATATCTTTTATGCTTGCATAGGAGGGTGCATCTCTTTGAATTGATATGTCCATTTGAATGGACATGCCTCTAGTTAAGCGATCCAATTAGTTAAGCTTGTAGAATTATTAATTGTTGCATGCCTTAAGCGCTGCTCTTGAAATTATAATCTTTCCGTCTCCTATGGCCTTCATAAACCAGATTATTGTGGAGAACACAACTTCACAACATTGTCGATAAAAGTGTGAAGATTTGTGTAGCTTCAACTCTTGAACAATGTGAACATACTTCGTAAATCCTAGATTTTGACAAAAAGCTTTGTATGCAGCTATGAGTATCTCTTCCTCACAATGCTCAATGAATTTAAAGAGCGAGCTTATAGCTAAGAAATCACAATAATTGATGGATGATCTAGACTCTTGCAAAAGTTCAGCCCGCATAATTCCACAACATCTCGAGGTGAACGTGACTTAGATTGATCTTCGATTTTGACTACGACTTCTACTATGTCTCCTGCGTCGGCTCCCTGAAATCTATCCCCATCTCAAGTATCGATTCGTAAACTTTGAATCATCATAGCAACGTAATCGACAACTCCCATTTTGCCACTTCTTCTCTGATACACTTCATGGAAACTCACTTCCCCTGCACAGCATATATGATCTTTTAAATCTTGCCAAGATATGCCTCAACCCAAATGTATGGTATTTGAAGCGGCCTTTCCTTTCAATTTGATGGATATGGTAATCTGCAAACTCCCTAAACCGATGGCAGAAATATGAGTTGATATGCCATGAATAACATCGGTCAATAGTTCGCTCGTATCCTCTTTGTCTTTTTCATCGCACAAGGTAAGATCCCTGGATGGCAGCATATATACGTCTTTTCCCTTTACGGCATGTATAATGAGAATAAAGGTGGATATAAAAGCAAGGATGTTGATCCTTTCAATGCACGGTAGTCTTTGAAACAAAGCCCAATATTATTATGCAACAATACTTCATACGGCCCGATCATTATCTGTTGCGGTCTTCGATTCTTCCCAACCTCAGCATGTGATCTTGTATCTTTCGTGTCCTTTATTAAACTATAATTATTTACAAATAAATGTGTGGTTGATACATATCAACTAAGCAAGTAAGTTATCAGCCAATAATGAGCAAACAATCGATTAGCCTATATAAAGCCCTAATAATGAATTATTGATCAGATTAATCGATCAATAATTAGGAAATCTTAGCCTATATGGATCGATCCAAAAATTGGGACATTACATTCTATTTTAAAACTAATACCAGCAAGTTGATTGATGAGAAAACAAAATGTACTAATTTGCCTAACAACACTTTTGAAACGTCCCCTTCTCAGTTGCCGCCCAAAGATCATTTAGCCTTTACTATTCCCAAAGGCTAAAAGAGAAATAAGGGAATAATGATTAAATTAATTATTATAAAGTTATCTCAATAATTCAAAATCATAAAGATAGCTTTATATTTAATTAATTTAATAAAAGTGAGTAAAAATAAAGTAATATCTCATAGTCACTTTGGGAATAAAATAATAATATTTCTAGAAGCTTCTTGGAAGTCATTGAGAAATCTTTATAAGGACCTAGGAGCTAGCCTTTTGAGCATGACTTGGATTATACTTTTCATACTAGTTTGGTGAAGACCTTGAATGCTTGCTTGTCCGAGGGTTTGAAGACTCTAAGATACCAAGTTCGGTTGTGAAAGATCAACCCTAGCTGGAGATTGTTGATGAATCCATCCAGGGTTTCTACAAGGGCTTCATTGCAAGAGTTGAATTAGTGTAATAGTTGATGTATTATTGCACTTCTAAATAAGGAGTTTGATTTAATGCAATAGCTAGTTTATTAATGCTTTTTACTGAAGGGTTTGCAAGTTGCAGCAGCTGGTTTATTGTTGCACTTGAGGAAGGAGTCTATTTCCTACAGGTTCGATTGTGCCAAAATTTAATGGTCATTGACCAAATTTTTGTGAAGCAAAGGAGAAAATCGATTTTTGGAGAAGAAGAGTTTCATTTTCAGTCTTGAAGGGATTCGATTTTGACAGCTTGAAGGTTATTTTTCAGTCATTGAGAAAGTGTGAGGAGCGATTTTGGAGATTCAAATCAGTCCTCTTGGGAAATCGAATTTATCATTGTGACACGATTTCTTGGTTGGGCAAATCGTGGTTTCCTTGGCATCATTGGCGCTGTTTGTGGGAGATCAATTTCAGTCATCTATGGAGAGTGATTTCTCTTGTTTTTGGAGGACGATTACCTTTGCTTAGGCGCAGATTACAGTCAGCTCGACTTTGGGAGTTCGGAGACATTGTTCACATTCGCCATTGCTGGGCAAGACGTCATCAAGAGGGCATCGATCCAGGTTTTCATTTCAATAAAGAAAGTTGTATTTAGAATTGCATTTGCATTGCCTTTGAGTCGCTGTCATCACAGCAGTTGTAATTACATTTCATATGATAAAAATATCTCTGTCTTCATTGGTTCGCTGTCATATCAATTTCAGTTAGCATTGTCATTTGCATTGTAAATCATCCCTCCTTGGGAGCGATCAGTTGTAGGTGATATTGGCAAAGAGTTGTAATCAATTTTGTGTCTTTCATTTGCAATGCTATATAATGTGGAGTTTGGAGTTTGCACATGAAGTGTTTGACAAAATGTCTCTTTGCGGTAACTGCATATTTGCATGAGTTTTTCAGTCATCATATAATTGGGAAAATCAGAAAACTACTTTGCATTGCATCCTAATTTCATTTGCAGCCTTTTGGCATATTTAGTTAAGTCTTTTCATGCATCTTTTCTTCACTCAAAAAGGAAGAAAAAAAAAGAAAACATTTACCAGCTGAAAGTAGTTTGCAAGGCAACTGTTTGACAAAATTCCCAAGCATCAAAATCAGAAATAAAGATCAGATTTAGCAAGGGACATTACAACTTTCTCCTTTGTCCATCTTCAAGCCGAAGAGCTTATGTTTTGATAAATGAAATAATAAAAGTAAAAAGTATAAAATTCAAGATACTCAAAATTGATTTTACATTGATAACAATATGGCTTTTAAAGTCTTTGCTAATTTCAACTACCCAAACTACCCAACAACTAACATACCAAAAGATATAACTTACAAACTATTGTCATGTTTATTTTTTTCAAAGTTCGAAAACATGGACTCGGCAGCCCAAAAATTTGACTCATTCTCAAGACTTGACACGGACTGAACAAAAAACAGTAAAAAAAAATAATTACACCCAAAAAAATAGAAAATAATGCATTTGGAAAACATAAAAGTCTAAATTGATTATCAGTTTGTCATAATTCAAAGATTAGTTATGTCATATGACCCTCAAATACTCAAATTTAAAATTTGAAAGTTTCACAGTCAATCAATACATTGTAATACAACTAAACTATAAATAATAATTCTATAACAGCAGTATACATGTTTATATGTGATGATATGTCAAAAAACAGCCAAATACAATCTACAGCTTTCTCTTTCTCCTTCTAGTGTAAATTTTTCAGGCCTTGAACTAGAAGGTAAACCGGTATCAAAAAAATGACTAATTGTTTCCTCAAAAGAATCTCCATTTTCTCCAATGCAACCAACTCTGCTGCTTATACTACTCTCTCCAATTCAGCCAGATCATTAGTAAGCGGGACATCATTATGTTCTTTGACAATTCAAAGCACAAAAGGATCAATGTCATCGAACTCAATGGCATCATGAGAAAGACCCTCGACCTTCTTAGCTCAAAGGCAAAGGTTGTACCAAACAAAGACAAGGTCACTAAGGTGCACTTGGACTAACTTGTTTCTCTTTTTCATGTTAGTACTCTCAAATAAGCTCCAATTGCATTCACACCCAAAAGCACTACAAGGTTGGGTCAAAATATGGATGGCTAGCCTCTGAATATTTAGTGTGCTAACTCCATAATTCTCCCACCACAAATCTACAAAAAAAACGTTTAAAAAATATAAGAGAGAAGGAAAATGCTAGCTTTGAGTCCCTGATAAAGCAAAGACATCTTATTTGGAATTCGCTCTGCAATGAAGGACTAGTGTGCATGTGAGTGTTTTGGTGGTAGGGTTCGCTTGCAGGCCGTGGAGGAGGCTTGGCCCTCCTCCACGATTGTTCATTATTGCTCTTGGTGTACAGCGATCCCACCTTGTGCCTAGTGGTTTCCTCTTTTAATTCCGTTTGTTGTGCGTGTGATGGGCACATCTTGCCGGTCGATCCGCCTGTGAGAGGCCGCATGTGTGGCTTCGTGGAGTTAATATGAAATGATGGATGGGGATACAGATCCCCCGGATGGTTTCATTAATGATTCTGCCAAAGCAAATGTAAATAATGTGCCTCCCAAGTCATTTCGAGACATCGTCGCAGGAGAACGGAGTCAGCTTCCGCAGGGCACCAAGTTTGTGCTGAGTCAGCGAAGTGCAGGAAGATGGAAGAGAGGAACAAGGTAAACACCCCCCGTCTCCTCCATTGAAAGCTGTGTTGATTCCTAATGAAACCCTAGATGAGGCAATTGCTAAAGAGTATGGTAGGTTGTTGAAAACTGCTATATTCTTTGCTGATGTCGATCCCAATAGGGTTCTGGCAAGGAAATACATGGAGGAATGGATTCATAATATTTGGGAAAAGAAATTAGGGTTTCAATTCTATTACTGTCAGATGGTGCAAAAGGGATTGTATGTCGTTTTCTTTAACAATCATAATTCTCAGGAGGAGATAATAAAAAAACAATTTTGGAACATTGGGATGGTTGTCTTTTGTGCCCTGGCATGGATTCCTAAGGCACTGGAAGAGGAAGTCCTAGCCCTCTCCAACCCTAGATGGCTGGTTATCAAGCATGTTCCTCCCTATCTCTGGAAGTTTGTTCCACTCTTGTTGGAACCGTCTGGAAATGTGTTAAAAGTTGATGATACTAAAACCCCTCTCCCGCACTCTGATGCGCAAGCCTTGGTATCCTTATCTCCAAGAGTGGATCTTCCGGAGGTCTTGGAAATTAAATTGAAATCTGGTAGCGTTTTCTGTGAATTAGAAACCTTGGGAGGGTCGAATGCTTGTTACTTGTGTAGACGCGAAGGCCACATTAGAAGAAACTGCCCATTAATAAGAAGTAAAACTAACAATAAATCCACCTTTGGCAGAGGCAGTAGAAATAAAAAGCAGCCCTCGACAATGGATGGGTGGGCGGATGAAAATGAAAATAAGGTGGAGGGAACTGTGGAACACAGTCCTACTTTGAAGCAATTAGATGAGAGGTATTCCACCTCAAACCCTAAGACCAATAATAAGAAAAGAAATAATTCACCTCAGCAAGTGAATGTGGAAGCAACCAAAATTAATAAAGGTGCATCCCGTGTCAAGGATAGTTTGGCATCTCTAATGCATGAAATAGATAACAATATAATGAATGGAAATGTAGAGAATGAAGAATCTATGAAAGGAAAGGAGGATTCCGAACTTGGCCATCAAATAAGGTCTGATAAACCGGTAAACAATGTCATACTAAATGCCCAACAATTGGCACCTAAAGAGAGCAACTTAAAACCAGCCAAAGAGATGTACTCCTTTAACTCTAAATATTTTAAGGAGAGTAATACAGTGGAACCTCAACACGAGTGTTGCCCCTTGGAAATAAGTGGGGAGATGCCAGTACATGCTTCTGAAATTGAAATTGAAATTGAAACCCTCAACAATGGGAACTGTCCTCAAGATCATGATGTGGACCGGGAGGGAATACCTACCGAAGGAACTGATGTTGATCTTGAGGACATACACCCTAATGGTTTGGAGGACAGATTGGAAAATTATGTTACCCTCAGTACTGTGTCTTTTGTAAATGGGAATGAAAAAGTTGATGAAATTATGGTCCCAAATCTGGCAATGAATCCTCTTAAACCCCTTGGTGGAGTGGTGAGCTCTGATAGATTTGCATCACAGTCAAGCATGGAGTCTGCAAATGACCTAGGATTGTTCTCTACTAAGGAGACCACCGATGGAGAAGAGACTCCCATGGAGGTCATAAAAAAAAGACCCGGAGATATAGGAAAAAGAAAGGAATGGAGATTGGTAAACCCCCCCTGATAAAGATCCCAACCAGCTCCAAAAGGACAAAAGAAAGAAGCTTAGTGGGATTGTATTGCCTCCTAATGCCAAAAGAATGGAAGTAGAAAATAGACTCCCCAAATATTTTGATAACTTCAAATGTGACAAGGGACCCACACACAATGAACAAACATAATGGATGTCAATTGCATTTCCTGGAATGTAAGGGGACTTGAAACCCCTGATAGGAAGCATGTTGTCAGAAGATTCTTAGCACAAAAGAAGGAAAAGGACTTTGTCCTACTGCAAGAGGTTAAAGCCACTGGCTTCACCTTAGAAACTAGTCTGAAGGTGATATGGAAAGAAGCAACTCAGTTTTCCACCAAGCATGAAAAGGGCAAAGGGGGGGGGCTATAATTCTGATGGCAAATAATTGGTCACATTATGTGGATAGCTTTAGGACCTCCCCTTGCAACCGGGCTGTCTGGGTGATTGTTAAAAAAAAAGAAAGATTCTTTGGGATCTGTTCAGTGTATGCCCCTAATGATTATAAGGATCGGATCCTCCTTTGGAACTGACTATATAGCTTGCAAGATATCCCCTTGCTCATTGGAGGGGATTTTAATTTTGTACAGAGAAAGGAAGATAAATGGGGTGGAACAGGCCTAGATTGGAAGGGAAATGAGAGGTTCTATTGGCAAAGAATGAAATCCAAACTGAAAGTTGAAGACCCTATTGAAGGGAAAAAAAAGGATAGCAAAAGCATTTGGTTTACATGGTGCAATTCTCAAAAAGGTGGTAGGAGAATCTACTGTAGGCTTGACAGGTTCTACATAAGTAAAGCATTCTTCTCGATCACCCCGGTGAAAGAAGGATGTAAATTTGAAGTGACTCCATACTCCTTATCTGATCATCACCCAATAAGGGCCAAGTTCTTCCTCAAAGAGGGTGTGCCAAAAGTAGCTGGCAACAATAATGGTTTATGCCTTAATACCAACCTCCTCAAGGACAATGACTATAGAAATGCCATATTGTCCCTTAGGCTTATCAACAAGTGGATGCACCGAAACCTATCCTCCATTGATAGATGGACTTTGAATACAAAGGGATGGAAAGTTTTGTTTCAAACAATTGGGAAAAAGAGAGCCAAAGATAACCAAAGGAGGGAGACTCTCCTCCAAGATAAGCTTCTCCAAGCAGAAATTGATCTACAAGCAAACCCTAAGGATGAAAGACTCACAAACAGGCTGACTATGGCCAAAAGCAACCTAAGGAGGCTTCAGAACCACAAGATCCTAGGTCTAAAAGTAAGATCTAAAATGAACTGGCTAGAGAATGGTGATAAAGGCACAAAAAATTTCTTTAGATATATTAAGGAGAAGCAGGCTAGGGAGCAAATAGATCAGGTTACTGCAAATGGCACCACTTTGGTCAATCAAGAGGAGATAAGAGAGTAGTTTTTCCAGTTCTAAAAGAACCTCTTCTCTTCTAAGGGAGGGATGGAGGCTAATGCCGAGGGAAGGGAACATATAAAAAAAGTTGTTCCAAGGAAGATAAATGAAGAAATGGCTAGGGAACTAGGGAAAGAAATATCCCAAGAGGAAGTTAGAAAAGCCATACTCTCACTCAAAGATGACAAGTCTCCAGGGGTAGATGGCCTTCTTGCAAAATTCTACAAAACCTTTCTAGACTGGGTGTGTGAAGATCTATTCCTTGTTTACAAGGAAGCCTTTGAAAGAGGCACACTAGGCAGTAAGATTAATAAAGGGATAATCACACTAATTCCAAAGGAGGGAGATAAAACTCTAGTTAAAAATTGGAGACCCTTTACTCTACTCAATGTTTCATATAAGATTTTGGCTAAGATATTAGCAGATAGGGTGGCGCTAATCCTTCCCTCTATCATAAACTCCACATAGACAAGTTTCATTAAGGGAAGATACATATTGGAAAACATGATCACCAGTTGGGAAGCAATGAATTGAGCAAAAAAAACAAGACAAGAAGCAGCAATGCTTTTACTAGACTTTGAAAAGGCATATAATAGAATTGAGTGGGATTTTGTGCTCTTGGTTTTGAAGGCATTTGGGTTTCCCAATTCCTTTTGTCATATGGTCAAAACCCTCTTTCAAGATGCAACTGCCCAGGTAGAAGTCAATGGGGTCCTTACTCAAGGAATCTCCCTTGAAAGACCCATAAGGCAAGGGTGTCCACTTGCACTAGCATTGTTTGTAATAGCCTCAGGTGCACTGCATTATGTTTTCAGGGAGAACTCATCAATTCCAAGGGTAAGAGGCATTATACTGCCAGATGATAATGAGCTCCTAAACCTGCAATTTTCTGATGACACCTCAATCTTGTTGACCCTAGAGAAGGATAATCTTGCAAATCTAATGGGGAAATTAGATACCTTCTGGTTAGCCTCTAGGGCTAAAATTGCCCCCTCAAAATCTTGTCTTTTGGGATAGAAAGAAGAACCTCCAGATTGGGTTAACAACTTTGGACTTCAGTGAGGCGGTCCTCAGAAATTGGTAAGATATTTAGGTATCCCCTTTGCTGTGGAACCCAATATAAAGGAGATGTGGCTATGGATTAGGGACAAAATAGAAAAGAAAATTGCTAAGTGGAACAAACAATTTCTATCCTTGGCTAGTAGGATTCAGGTCTATCAAAAGATACTCTCATCCTACAGGATATACTTTGCTTTTGTTTGGTTTTTCAATTCATAGCAGATCAATGATATCCAGAAAACGATAAGAGCTTTCCTGTGCTCAGATGGGAAAGGCAAGAGAAAGAGGCACTCGGTGAAATGGGAATGGTGCACTATTGAAAAACTCAAGGGAGGTCTGGGGCTAAAAGACTTAAGGTTGCAAGGTATTGCTTTGGCTGCGAAGTGGGTGATTGGGGCACTAGAAGGAGGGGAGCCTTGGAAAGTGTTGATCAAACAAAATGTCCTCAGTGTTGTCCCCAAACATGCAAAAACATGGAAATCTCTACGGCTCAATGATATTCTTAGTAGTGAGTGGACTATGTTACCTGCAGAATCCAATGTATTTAGAACCATTTGGAAAGTCTGGGAATTGATGAAAAAGTTCCTAACAAACTACCACTTCACCAAAGGGGATAATAGGATCATTCAAATTAACAAGTCTATATGGTGGAACTTAAAACACAAAGGGAAACCACTTGCATTAATCCAAGGCTGCTTAGCAAGATGTTGGGCCCACAAAGGAATCCAATGTTTCAAAGATATTCTGAAGGATGGTAAATTGAAAGATTGGAATGACTTGAGCTCTGAATTTAATATTCCTCTCACCAATTGGAGGACTTACACAATCCTTAGGGAAGCCTGCAATCAAATAAAATTTCTAGTGGAAACAGAAAATGTTACTACTCAACTTAAAGACTTTCAATGGCAAAATGGCAATAATATAATGAAACCAAAGCTAAAGAAATGTACTCCATGCTAACAGAACACACTAATCTGACAAAATATTTGAATCAAGTTTGGAAACTTAATTGGAACAAGAATCAATGGCAAAAGGTTTTTCAGACTAATTGGTGTAATCAGTCAGAGGCTAAAAAAGCCTGTTTCAGGTGGCTTCTAATAATCCAGAAACTGTCATTCAAAAGCAAGTTTGATGATATTGATATATGCAGCCTCTGTAGAATACCTGAGACAATTAATCATATTTTCTTTGACTATATTTTTGCTAAAGAATTATGGAAGTTGTTTTGTAACGAGCAAAATATATGGGGGAATAATGAATAACCCGTTCCTGAAAAGATTTTATTCAATCATAATAAAAAAACGGGGAAAACTGCTGCCTTATTTTGGCTTTGCCTTTCATCTGACATTTTGTTGGCCATCTGGAAAGCAAGGAATGAAGACAGGTTTCAAGGAAGAGGGTGCTTACTAAGTCTTATAGAGGACTCATGCTATACAATGTTGCCATGCAGGTCTACATTACGGTGGAGCTCTCAAAGGACAAATTTTGGAAATACTTGGAGAACAAAGAGATCACAATTGATATCCTGGAAGCAAGATATGGGCATATGTGGCCTGAGGGACATCCAGGTGTGGATATCTTCTTGAGGGCTCTTCATGCATTTCGGAAGGACCTAGTAGAGGGACAAGGCACTAAAGTTGACAAGACTCGGAACAAGGAGGGACAGGCAATAAAACCCTCTGTAGAAGAACTGACAGCTGCAGAGACACTAATAGCTATGAAAGATGGTAACAGATAAGGTAAAACAATCAAAGGACAGCGAGCATGTTCTGTATATATCCTTTTTTTATTTACAGTAGATGTGTATGTAGGACAATGATATATAATTGTATATTTTGTTGATGATACTTTGATGTAACTGATGATACTTTGATATAGGTTTTACTTTTGGGATCCACTCTTTTGATCTCATGCAAATGGAGATAACTATTGATACTATGTAATGGGGTAGTCTAGAACTAATACAAGTTTACTCTTGGGATTCACTTTTTGATCTCATGTAACAGGGGATAACTGGGGATATTTTGTAACGGGGGGTAATCTAGGGCTGATCCTCAGATGAACATCGTGCCTATGTGATCTGTATTTGTCGCTTCTATTATACTTAATACAAAAAAAATATAAGAGAAGTATTATATTTAGAGCTTCTTGAAACTTTCAGATTTCTAGTTTCTATTTATAGTATTAAGCTAAAATTCAAAGGATAATTTTTATTTACCTATGTTGTTTTTCCCTCCTTTGAATTGCTTGAGCTGAAAAAATAGACTCCCATCTGCACCCTTGTAGACCTCCAACTCATCAAAAACCTTATCAGAAATTACCCCACTAACCTAAACCAAGATGATGGGTGGAACTCAAACAACCTTGGAATTTTTTATTAAACTACCTTCAAGCTTACTCCCCTCCCTCTAATCTCTCTTTGCCCCCCCCCCTCTTCTCTTCTCTAGTTTTGTTCTCTTAGTCTTCCCCCCTCTTGCAGATCCATCGCTCGATCTCTCTCCTTCTGTAATGTCCCCTACTTGGAGTATGCCTGAATTTTCCTTAAGGGACAATTAAACAACATAAAATGGTTTTACAAATACTATTCCATAGTAAATTATATAATAAAATATTGAACTTAAGAACAAATGAACTATTAGCATTTATGAAATAATGAATAACAACTTAAACTTGAATCCAATCTATAGACCTCTTTTCAATAACCAATCATGGTAGGGATTGGAGAGAAACACATGATAGGGCGCTAGAAAAACTATTCATCACAAGTAAGCCCAAGGGCGTGCTCATACCCCCCTTGGCCCCAAGTGGCAAGACATCCAACCAAGACAATCTCATCCAACTTAGGGTGGTGCACTTACATTGTGAGAACATCCAACTGGCAGGAACATTCAACCAAGACAATTCCAACTAAGTGGCAGGAACATCCAACCAAGAAAATTCCTATACTGCCTTTCCCTAACATGTTTCCTTGCCAACCCTACACATGATTGCTTAAAGGAAAGGATGTAGATTATAATAAATAAATTCACTATTTCCCTAATTTACCAATTTAGACATAACATATTTCTCCTTACTACACATTAGTCATTATGAAATTATATATATATATCACATATTATACATTAAATGCATATACAATCACATTGTATAAATAGCTGCTGCTTTTTTGTATGCAGATTTGTATTTTCTGATTTCTTCCTTATTCTAAGGAATATTTATTCTATTGCCTGTCCCACCTTTCTCAATGTATTCTTTATATCCTCATATTCAAATGATGGGACACATCTCTTTGAAAAGAGGTACCCTTTGAAATGGACATGTCCTTTGCCTTATATATATATATAATATGCCTATCACATATTATACATTAAATGCATATGCAATCACATTGTATAAATAGCTGCTGCTTTTTTGTATGCAGATTTGTATTTTCTGATTTCTTCCTTATTCTGAGAGAATATTTATTCTATTGCCTGTCCCTCCTTTCTCAATGTATTCTTTATATCCTCATATTCAAATGATGGGACACATCTCTTTGAAAAGAGGTACCCTTTGAAATGGACATGTCCTTTGCCTTATACCAATCGCTGCCTTTAATGTTGAATTACTATTTTATCAATAAACTCTGCCTTTAATCATGTTAATCGTTGCTTTTAGGAAATACATTTGCTGCTGTTCATTACTAATAACTGCCTTATATTCCATCACTACTTTTATTAATCCTTTTCTATTTCAAATCTGGGCACTAGTTATTTGAGTCGCCACCTTTTATAAATGCTCCTTTGTATTAATTGTTGCTTCATGTTCTTATCCAAAGGAGGGTTGGCCCATAACAATAAGTGTTTTTAATTTTATTTATGCTGCTAAGGAAGAGAAGACGGCTGTCCTTATTGAGTCTAATTGCCTGATTTGTTTATTTATACCAGCTGTGGTTTGTATTAATTAAGGGCTGCTAACCCTAGTTTAGTTGGGGCATGACAGTCCGCCCTTCCCAATATTGCTTGTCCACAAGCAATTTCAATCTAGGGTGTTCCCAAAGTTAATCAACCTTATAGATTTGTAATTTTTTGGACATTGCTCCTTGTGATGTAATTGTGATACTTTGATATAATTAGGAATTGAAAACTTTACAGCTAGTGACAACAATGATGTCCCTAAGGAGTAGATGTTAGTATTTTTGCCTCAACTTGGCTGCCAATGAGGTTAATACCATCCTCTAAAGCATGAGGACAATTTATTGTCTTATATACTACTATTTCCCAATAACTCTCAACAACAAAACCAAGAGTTGGAAATTGGCAAGACCTGTTATTTAAGCCAAGTTTTCTTTCATTTCATTACCTCAAGGATCCTAGGCAATGATACAAATTCTTTATTACCCCTTGTTGAAAACTACAATGATAGAAAAATTGTTGTATCCTTCATCATGATAGATTATGGGAGTGTTGTAAATAACAAGATCCTTTACTACGGGTTGTACCCTCTTTTCCTACACCATCAACTGGGAGTAAGTACAATTTCCCTTAAATAAAGTATATTTTATTTCACCTAATCATTCAAACAAGGTTTGAGGCAAGATTGATTCTAATGAGGATGTAATCTAAAGTAGCTTATAGGTGTTTGTAACACTTAACCTAGTCCAAACATTTTTCAACATATATCATCTTGTCATAGACTCATTAATGGCATGTTATAACCTTCTAAGTATGTATTCCCTAGATAATCCTCAATTACAAATTATTGGATGTAAAAAAGTCTTTGAATCCATAGCAAATAGTTATCACCTACGAACACTTCATAGACTTTAAATTTATAGATTGACACTAATGTACAATTTCCATATCAATGGGAGGTTGTCACTCTTGTAAAGATTTGACATATGCCCATGTTTAACACTAGGATGGTTTTCCTATCTCAAAAAAGTATAGTTTTATTCCACCTAGTTCAAAACAACATCAATTTTTCCAAAAGTTTAAAAGGTGAAATGATCCTAGGATTTGTGGGTTATGGGCGCATAATGTAACTTAAAATAGACTTATGTAACAAAATTGGTGTAGCTTGATTTGTATCAAATTTATTTAAGGCACATTTATTCCCAATATTGATGTCCTTGATTTTTAATCATGAATATAGAGCTACTCTAATCAAGAAGGACTGAGGACAAGAAGACCCTTGGTTGAAATAATCTACTCTAGATATTAAATATAGAAGTGAATTTGATCACACAAAACAAAGTTCACTAGATCAATTTTGTAGGTTACAAGGTCGATCCATGCATCGCCATTGTCTCTATGAGTGTGGGATAGATCATATGTGTTATGGATTTGATTGTGCATTATGGTCTTGTCCGAAGAGTAGAACAAATTTTATTAGAACAATTGTGTTCCTCCTTTATGAAACTTGATGAATATATCCTACGATAAATCTCAAAACACAACTTCAATTTATAGTGTCCATGGTTCTTTCCAAAATTTCTCCTAGGTCTCTCTAAGAGTCAAAATTTGTTACTTGTAGGTTCCTAAAGAAATTGGATTGTCTTCATTACATTCTCTCAAAATGTTGTTTTCAAAGTTTGATTGAATTTAGGTTTTTATTACTATTTCTAATTCCAACTAGGCATGCTGATAATAACTCACTCTATGATGTTTCCAATGGGGTGTTATGGGTAAGACAAAATTCCTAGATAAATCATTGTAGATTGTTTTGGAATATTTTTGCGGACTTTAATGTTATTGTTTGGCTTTTAAGAGATTGACCATCCTAGGTCAAGATGATATCTCGATGTACTTTTATCTCAAAGTTTGAAAGTCAAATAATCTTAATCCATCTTTGTATCTTAGTTATGCCTGAATTTCTATGACAACTAGTGATGGCACATGTGGATTTCTATTTGAAAATCAAGTTATATTGTTAGATTTTATCATTAACTATGTGGAAATGTTATGATTGATTATTCCTTCCTTGGGAAACTTTTTGATATTTTGATTGTTTGATTTCTTGATGGATAGATGAGTGATGATTGCTTATTGATTTATCCTTTATATCCATTTCTTAAAGGAGTCACCACCCTTCATGGTTGCCCTTTTAGAATAATACTTTACTTCCAAGTTGATTGATAGATTTATTTCCTATTAATAGTTTCTTCACAAGGAAATAATTCCCCTATTATATCTTATTGTTGAGGGAGTCATAGTCTTTCACATTTGAAGGGTCACAACTTTCACATTTGAAGAGTCACAACCTTTCACATTTGAAGGGTCACAACCTTTCACATTAGGAGTCGCATCCTTTCTCACATCATCACTATTCTTGAGAGCTTACTTTAATTCACTTGCAAAATCGCTCAAGGTTTTATTCTCAATTGACTTCTTCAATGATGTTATGGATCTCTTTTCTCAAATGAAATGCCCTCTCTTTTATATCTCAAGTTTGAGGGAGTCACACCTTTTCACTTCAATAGTTACAACTCTTCATTATTGCATTTGGAGACTAAAAATAATTTAATTTTTATATAAGTTAATTTTTTAGTGCTCCTCGGCTCAAGAAGCATTTGACAGATAAAGATTTTATAGATTTGGCATTTTCATAATTTTTAAACATAAAGTAATCATAAACACACATGGAGTAAACTTGTTGAAGACACATCAAGCATGAAGCAAACACATAGATATACATAAGACATGAAGCATACACATAAATACACACAATACACAAAGTATACACATAAATACAAGACACGAGGCATGCACATAAATACATGTAAAATGTGAAGCATACAAATAAATACACGTAAGACACGAAGTATACACATAAATACACGTAAGCTACAAAGCATACATGTGAAAGGTACACACATATAGAAATGCACTATTGGCCTACTTAAGAAGAGGGCTCAATAGTTAATCCTAATTCAATGGTGATTAAAGTCAGATTGTCTCACAGGTTGGCATGATTAAGGCTCTGCTACCAATTGTAATGTCCCCTACTTGAAGTATGCCGGAATTTGCCTTAAAGGGACATTTATGCAACATAAAATTGTTTTACAAATAATATTCCATAGTAAATTATATAATAAGTATTGAACTTAAGAATAAATAAACTATTAACATTTATGAAATAATGAATAACTTAAACTTGAATCCAATCTATAGACTCTTTTCAATAACCAATCGTGGTAGGGATTGGAGAGAAACGAATTATAGGGCACTAGAAAAACTATTCATCACATGTAGGCCCAAGGGTGTGCCCATACCCCCCCTGGCCCCAAGTGGCAGGACATCCAACCAAGACAATCCCATCCAACTTAGAGTGGTGTACTTACGTTGTGAGAACATCCAATTGGCAAGAACATCCAACCAAGTGGCAGGAACATCCAACCAAGACAACTCCTATACTGCCTTTCCCTAACATGTTTCCTTGCCAACCCTACACATGATTGCTTAAAGGAAAGTATGTAGATTATAATAAATAAATTCACTATTTCCCTTATTTACCAATTTAGACATAACATATTTCTCCTTATTGCATGTTAGTCATTATGAAATTATAGATAGACAGATAGATAGAAATATTATATAGATAGATAGATAGATAGATAGATAGATAGAAATATTATATATTAACTGCATATCAATCACTTATTGTATAAATAGCTGCTGCTTTTCAATATGCAGATTTCTATTTTCTGATTTCTTCCTTATTCTAAGAGAATATTTATTCTATTGCCCGTCCCTCCTCCTTTCTCAATGTATTCTTTATATCCTCATATTCAAATGATGGGACACATCTCTTTGAAAAGAGGTACCCTTTGAAATGGACATGTCCTTTGCCTTATACCAATCGCTGCCTTTAATGTTGAATTACTATTTTATTCATAGTTTGCAAACTTGGACTCGCCACAGACTTGGCAGCCCAAAAATGACTCAGACTCGGGACTCAGGACGGACTCGGGAAAAGACTCGACTAGGACTTGGCAAAAAAAAAAACCGTAGTTTTACAAAAAAACAAGAACAAATTAATGCATTTAGAGAACATAAGAGCCTAATTTGATTATCAAACACTCATAATTCAAAGATTACACATGTCCTATGATCATCAAACACTCAATAATTGAAATTTAATCATTCATAGTCATCAAATACTCATAGTTTCAATGTATAACAGCATCATAAGTTTATAAATGTTTACATATAATCATGTCAAAAAGAGGAAGACATTAACATCCACATGTAATCTACATCTTCCTCTTTCCCCTCCCAATGGTACTCAATTTTGAAGGCCTAGAACTAGAAGGTGCCTGTGCTATAGTATCCAAACAAGGACTAGGAGATCAAGCAGGGGAAACATGATATTCAAATGTGTCTTCATCATCCTCCATGGCATTCAATCTTGCTGCTTCTTCTTCTTCTTTTGCTGCTGCTCTCACTAATTCAGCAAGATCCTCATCAATAAGGAAGACATCTGCCTCATCATTTTGTTCATCAATAGTCCATTCACCATATGGATCAATGTCATCCAAGTCGATGGACTCGTGTGAAACACCCTCCACCTTTCTAGTTTGAAGGCGAAGGTTGTACCAAACAAAAACTAAATCATTTAGGTGTTGTTGATTCAACCTGTTTCTCTTCTTTGTGTGAATGTTCTCAAATAAACTCCAATTGCATTCACACCCAGAAGCACTGCATGGCTGCAACAAGACACGTATGGCTAGCTTTTGAAGATTTGGTGTGTTCTCCCACCATAGATCTACAAAAACATGTTTAAAAAATATAAGTATTAAGAAATAAGAATAAAGTAAAAAATCTATATGTAAGAATCAAGTTTCTAATTTCACTTTTTACCTAGTTGTTGTTTTCCTCTCCTTTCAATTGCTTGTTGGGAGGAAAAGAGTCTCCCCTCTGCACCCTTGTAGACCTTGAATAGATAAAACAAAAAGTAAATCAAATATAGAAAATTCATAGATAGTCAAGGTTCAACATTGCAAATTCATAAATAAGATGTAACAAATCTCACCTTCAACTCATCAAGCACCTTATCTCTCAACTCACAATCAGGCACCATCCTATCAATGCATGTGAAAAGACCTTCCATGACCTCCTCGTCCGCCTTAAATGTGTCCGAGAAGTAGAACTTCAGATTCAAGAAATAGGCGAAGGCATGAATCGGTTGGTGGAGTTGGTTTGTCCATCTCCGATCAATGATGCGCCATATGATTTCATATTTCCTTTTGTTGCCGCCATAGTAATGTGATATGGCCTCTTTGGCCCTATCCATGGCCTCATAGATGAAACCCATTGGCATGCCATCTCCATCTACCATACGAAGAACCCTCACCAAACGTTTTGTCACCAAAAAAAATGAAAACAAATGTTAAATTATAACAAAATTAACCCCTCAAAAAATAAAAACAGCAAATAGATTATCATGTATAATTTTTTTTTGTGTGATTGCTACTTACCCCCATCAACTCCTCTCCATTTTTTATGAATGTCTCATCAAAAACTATGGCAACAATCCTCTCCCCTTTAGGTCTATTGGAAAATGAGGACTCCTTCCAAGCATCGGACACAAACATTTGCTTGAGATGGCCAATGGCACCAAGAATGCTTTGCAATGTGAGGAAGTGGCTAGCAAATCGTGTCACTCCAAGTCGCACAAGGTCCTTGCCATTTGTGAATTTCCTCATCAAAGAAAGCACCCAAGTATGGTTGTAGATAAATTTTGTAACACTTTTTGCATCTTCAACCACTCTTTTGACCCATGAAATCTTCCCAATGTCCTCTAGCAACAAGTCCAAGCAATGTGCAACACACAAAGACCATGCAATTGTGGGATACCTCTCCATAAGTAGCCTACCTGCAGCTACATATGCAGCTGCGTTGTCCATGATAATTTGGACAACATTATCAACTCCAACCTCCTGGACCACCTCATCTAATAGATTGCATAAAGTCTCAGCATTTTTGACTTCATGGGAGGCATCTATTGATTTTAGGAACACCAATCCACCATTAGAGGCCACTAAAAAGTTTAGGAGAGTTCTATTTCGTCCATCTGTCCACCCATCGGATAAAATGCTGCAACCTTTTCTTCGCCAAAATTTCATTTGCTCATCAACCACAAGCCATGTATTCTTTACGGCTTCCTCTAGCAATGGCCCACTCAAATCTCTAGCTGATGGGGTCTTAAACCCCTTTCCTACAACTGTAAGGGCATTCACTAGACCTTCCCAATATGGGTTGTTTGCAACATTGAAAGGTAGATTATTGTAGTACCAAAAGTTTGCAGCAGCTAGCTTCATGATGCTTTTCCTTATTCCAACCGGTACCTTCAAGTGAAGGTTGTGCTCCTGGAACATTACGTGGAATAAAATAATTTGGTCCTAATGAAGGACCCTGGCCAGCACTAGCAGTAGAAAAGGAACCCTTAGGACTCTCACCAAAAGATGAATGTGGAGCATGGATGCTTGGACTTCCAACACCATAGGGCATAGAAGGTGTAGAATGGGATCCACTCATCGCTCTTACTAGGGCATCCTTTGTTTTTTGTCTTTCATCTTTTTTTAGCTCATATTTAGCAAGAAGGGCCTTCATCTCTCTAATAATCTTAGTGCATCCCTCCACATTTTGCCCAGGTATTCTTGCAGGGTAGTATTTTAATCTGTTTACTCCTCCTGTCATCCATTTCTGGCATTCAGTACATGTCACTTCACCTTTTTTATTTCCTAGTATTCCATATTTCAATGCAAGGTCTTTTCTCATTCCCTTTGGATTTGAAGACGACATTGTTGTTTCAAGTTCAACATGGAAAAAAAAAATCAAAAAGGGTTTGCTAAAAAATCAGCAAATAAATGTGATTCAAAGTTTCAAACATTTGCAAAAAAAAAACGAATGCAAAATCAAGCTAGAAATAGTAGGAATTAAGCTATTAAGGAAAATAGAAAAAAAATTGGCAACATTTCCCTTTATTTTTCTTGATTTTTTTGATTTTGAATGCAAGAAAACAAAAAAAAAAGAATTGTTAGATCACATACCTAGCTCTATTTTGATCTTTTTAGCTCGTTCTCCTAGCTTCTTTCAACCTGAAATCAATTTGCAGACTTGAAATTCACAAAGTTGAATGTTAAAATGAAAGAAAAAGTGAAAAAAAACATGGGTTTTTAAACCATTTTAACTCCCAGCTGTGCAGGAGAGTCCTGGGTTGGGACTCCTGAGTCCGACCTCAAGACTCGGGAGTCCCGACCCAGGACTCTCCTAGACTCGACTCCCGAGTCCGTGGCGAGTCGACTCGGCTGGCCAACGGACTCCCGAGTCCGCAAAGTCGGCGGCGAGTCCGCAAGAGTCCGCAAACTATGATTTTATTAATAAACTCTGCCTTTAATCATGTTAATCACTGCTTTTAGGAAATACATTTGCTTCTGTTCATTATTAATAACTGCCTTATATTCCATCATTTTCTAAACTAGGTCAAGCCAGCTAGTTAATTATTGAGAAGGGTTTATCGTCCCACTATACTTATAATATCTGCCATAGTACAGTATATCTTTTTAGCTTAGAAGCTGGCTGCCTCACCCAACGACAAACAGATGTAAGATTCTTTAAAAGCAACCTCCACCATAAACACCAAACTAGATGACCCATTGTCCACTTAATGAGGGATGCATGCTGCATAGGTTTAAACGTGAATTATCATTGCAATTAGTGACTCACCTTACTCCTAGACTACAGCCCAAATACTCACTGCAATTCATATTTATAGTACTCTTTTATTGCATAACTGACTATTCCAACTTCTAAATAATGAGGAGATCAGGACCACTTCTAATATTTTTCCTAGTTCTAATTTCACTTCTGACTTGATCTGCATTTACCCATTTCAACAACTACACATTGGGCAAAGGTATACTGGAACTTGGAAGGCAAATAGTAAGTTTTTGCAGTCCTAATAGAGCAATCTTAGAATGAAGACTCTGTCAGAAACTTTTTTCTTATGCATTACATTTGAGCTCACAATCAAAATTTAGACTTTGGAAAGATCTCACATTATTGTATAAAACTGTTGGTGAGATACCAACTTGCAATTGGTGTTTAACTAATTGAGAAATATAAAAATACGACAGAATTTCAAAAAACAAATTTAATCATCTGCCTTTCTCCATAGAGAAAAATCCTATTACTTCAGCACCAAGCACATTCCAATGGTGAGAAGGTTAGCAAAGAATAAATTGTAGTGCCTTTTGATCATTTATTTATCACAATTTTTCTTCTTTTATCTTTCTCTATTTGACTCGAACATAAAAATGCACTACTGAGTTCGCATAAAGACAATTTTTGACTCACATGAATCTTTTCTCTTCTTGATCCCGAGTTTTACAATTTTTAATAAAAAGAGAGCTCTTCTGCTTGGGCGCAGTCTTTTGATAATAGACTTATTCTCATGAAAGGAAAAGGATAAGCATAAACCATCTTTCCAACTTTTTCACCCTACCGTTGGCTGCCAGATCTGCCACCATATTTCCTATTGTCCTAATATGCTGTTACAAGATCTTGAAATTCTCATTTCTATCTTAATTTCTTGAATGATATTCTTTGTTTACCAATCATTGCTCTATGTATTTTGATCATCTTAATTTCTTGAATGATTTTCTTTGCTTACCAGTCATTGCTCTATGAATCTTGATCACTTTAACAATTAGCACTGAGTCCCCTTCCACCTGAACTTTCTTCCATCCATCTTCCTTAGACAGACCTATCACTTCTAAGACAGTCACTGCTTCTGCCTTATTATTTACATTCAGTCCCAAGTGGACTCAAAACACTAAAAAAGGATGTTCATTGTCATCTCTAAAGATGCCTCCTATTCCTACTAATTCTGGATTTCCTTTTTCAGATCCATCAAAACTCACCTTAATCCAATCCCTAGGACATTTCTTCCACACACATTTCAGCTATGTCAGCCTATTCCCAACAAATCAATTATCATTAATTGGCTTTAATTTACAGCTTAATTCTGGCGTTCTACACTCATATGTTCAGCTGGTTTTGTGGGATTTGTGACTTTATTATTTTCTACTAGTCCAGCAGCAGGTCTCTCCATAGAAATAGGCTCGAGTTCCTGCTACTCCAAAGGCCTTTGCTACTGTTATACCTGATGAAAGCAACCTCCTTGACAGCCGAAACACTGTGAAAGAGCCCACATATAAACTTGCCTCATTTCTGTATGTATTTATGCTTCTATATACAAAGGAAATGACATATTTATACCTTTCATAACACGCCAAATGAATTGTATCTATACTAGGTCTGAATCTGAATTTTATGCATCTCACATCTGAAAACTGATAAAGTTACCATTCAAAGGTCACATAGGTGATTCACTGTCACGAGGAGATAACAATAGTTTCATTCTGAAATGAATAGAAGCCAATTGCAAATATAGCTTTGAAACACTGTAATGTCCCCTTCTCACAAGTGAGCAATTCTTTAGCCATCGGCTTATTTTTCAAAATTTTCTCATAAGCTAATTGGCATTGGAAAAGAGAAAATAATTTAAATATTTACGTTAAGTTGTCAAAAAGTTACCTTTCAGTATTTTATTTGAAGAAATAAAGTGTAGCTAGGTTAAAGGTGATGAAAACTGGTCATAAGGACACTTTATATTATTTTATTAAGGGAAAATGTTTTTTCAAAAAAAGCAAAAAATGCTTTTTCGGAAAAAAAAACAACAAAAAACAAAAAACGTTTTTTTTCTTGGAAAAGCAACAAAAAAGCAAAAAAAGTGGTTTCTTAAAATAGCTCTAAAAAAGTTATAAAAGAAGATTGGGTCTTGAGATGAAGGGTTTTGAGTTATTCTTCATTTTCATTTTCTCTAAGCAAAAACTTGAGTACAATTTTTTTTGAGGACAAAAAACCCTCTTGACTGGATATGGTGATTTCACCCTGAGATCGCAATGGTGATGCAAGCTGAGTTCTCTCCGTATGTTTGGTAAAATAGAAATATTTGATATTTTGAGGAACTTTTGATTGCTAAATGTTACTGATACAATTTTGTTGAAGATTATAGCATGTTATAGGAACGTTTGAGGTTTTTGTGGGTTGTACCTGCTATACCAGCAACATTAATCTTTGTTTCAGACCTACAGCAGTATATTATGTCTTATTAGTCTGATCTACATCAATTGTAAGAAGAAATAAGAATGTTTTCTGTAGTATTTCAGTTTGGTTGTGTTTGTGTACATCCGAGTAGTGGCTACAATTGTCTGGGTGGTGTTTCTAGTGTGTTATCAGCAGTATATCAGTCTGATTTTTGTGACAGCGGTATTTTGATGAGCATATATGCATCTTTGTTCAGCATTTCCATTGACCATTGTGAGCTTATATTCCCTTTTTATATGGTTTTATGAACTAATTCATTGTAATGCAGCAGTGTTTATTTATGATCAGACCTGATATTATAGTTGATTACAGTAGTTTCTTATCTTTGTCATATTGTAATACATTTTCTAACTACTTTGTAAACTTTGGATGGTAATACCGTTGAAGGGTTATCATTTGTATGCATTTCATATTGTAGGATTGGTCAATTTACCGCCAATCATTATAACATTATCATACAGCCTATTTTAGCATTGAACAAGCTGGCATTATCAATCATTTTGGTTTGAGTCAAGCTTAGACATTCTGGCAGTGACTTGCATTGCATTCACGCAGTCTACTGAAGAGGTGTTGATTAGGCCAGCTCAACCGCCTACGTAGTTTGGTCAGCTTGCCGCCATTCATCTTCTTACATGCATCGTAGATAGTGTGTAGTTGAAACACTATATGCTCTCACCTTGCCCACTTCAGGATCTAGGTGATCAAAAAGTGTGGAGGCATTGCATATGCATTTCTATATTGCAAAAAAATTATAAAAAAAAGTAGGGTGAGTTGTTACAAAACCCCATTGCCTTTTTACACAATTTGAAGCATGAGAACACACATCCAAAGTAGCCAACCATTGGAGTCAATCTAATTCCAAAAATTCTGTCAATGTCAATTCTAATAGATGAAGCACCCATTAAAAGCTACCCTCAATCTTACAAATGTAGCAAAATTCCAAAAATTACTGCAGAAATTTCTATTTGAGATTTCCATTATCAATTCCTTTAAAAGTATGCACAATTTTTCTATAAAGCAACACTTTTGTTAGACCATTAAAATCTAGAACATTTTGAATATTAATCTAAGATTACTTCCTTTCATCCTACAAAACTTTAATTGCCTGCCTCAATCAGGCTAAAATGCAAGGTTCTATATTATTATGCATTATTAAAATAGCTTGACAATTTTGTTTAGCTAATTATTACAAGATCGATAATTGATATTTTTGTTTAGCTTACCATTGTTATAAGTATAAATTACCTGCTTTCATCATAATTACCACACAAAGACTCGAATCTTGGATCTCGAATTACCTATACAACATATTGTAAAGCAATTCATAAGTCAAAATGTTATAACCAGGTATAATCCCCCAGTATGATAAATAAATGCCAAAAGCATTGGTCAATGTCAGAAAAAAGTGTTTCTTACTTTTCCTAATCCATCGTATAAAAAAGAAGATGGATATGCCAACAAACAGCTCAATTAAGCTAAATTATACAAAAGAAGAAAAAGTAAGATTTGAACAAGAGGACCAAAACAATCCAAGGAACCCAATACTCGAAAACTTACAAACAAAAGAATAGCCCATTATAGAACAAAAGTAGTGATTCCTGAAGAGATTCCTTTATGTTTATATTGTTTCCTCAGGAAATAAAATGTTAAAACTAAATAACAAACAAGACAATAGACATTGTCATGTATTAACAGTGTCAAATAATTTGAACACTAAAATCAAGTTAGCAAAAACAGCCTAAAATTGAAATTTGCTAAAGAATTTTCATTTGCATTACCTAAAAGCCAGTAATTATGACTTTTTGCATTTATAGAGGATAAATTCAATCCATTTCACAAAATAAATATTCCAATTAAAAAAGATGGAAATATTTCCTACTATTCATCTTCCAATATTCTGTAATAGCAGCATGCTCTGTTAATGTTATGACCATGGCATCTGGCAAATTCATCGCCAGCAATTCATCGAAGGAAAATTCACCGCCATGGAAAATTCACCACCAAGTAGAATTCACCGCCAGCAATTCACCAATATTTTTTAATATTTATTTCAAAAACTTTGATTTTATTAAAAAATATTGGCAAATTGCTAGCGGTGAATTTTACTTGGCAGTGAATTTTCCGTCAGTGAGTTTTCCATGACGATGAATTGCTGGCGGTGAATTTTCCCGGTGAATTGCTGACGATGAATTTTCCTAAAGCCTATGACCATAGATCTTCTTACTGATCCGTGTTGTCATTACAAGAATTTTGCGATAGGAATTGCTGTCTGTATTTAAAAAACATACATCAATCAAAACATGCAGGACAACTTTGAAACATTACTAAATACCTGAAAAGGTTTTGGTTAATGGGTGTGCAACCTTTGTTGTCTCTTGGATTTCCTCTGACTTTATAAAAAATCAAAGCATAATAACAAATACAGTGACAACAGAAAACATATGATTTCAGCTTGGAATTACAAATATGAGAATAATGTAACAGGAAAGAACTTCTTGTAATCTGTTGGTAGATAACAAGTTCTACTAAGTACGAGGTAGACTTGAGACCACTTTCATATAACTTGATCCTTGACCATATCTTGCACAACTCACTTTTGAGATTACAAAAGTTCATCATTACATATG
Source organism: Sequoia sempervirens (assembly GCA_007258455.2). Classification (NCBI taxonomy): domain Eukaryota; kingdom Viridiplantae; phylum Streptophyta; class Pinopsida; order Cupressales; family Cupressaceae; genus Sequoia; species Sequoia sempervirens. Next base: position 314,908,802 of record VDFB02105785.1, on the reverse strand, counting down.
CCAGTAATAATCTCCATGTTGAAGTCCTAAAGGATGGCATTTATCTTGTAAACACACAATTGCACAGTATGCTTCATATCTTTCGCTTCTTGTGATTCTCATTACACCCTTTTGGGTTTGTTGAACACAATCAACGTGGCATGACTGTCAAATGTTTTGGATTATGTTGTAACCATGTGAAAACAATCTATGTCACTAAAATTCAATAATGGCAAGGCAAATTAGACTAAGAATCAACTCAATAATGGCTCCTCAAGGTATGGTGTATTAAATAAAAAGTTAAGTTAATAAAAGATTTATGTATTCTTTGCCACATTACGATTTTCCTAGTCCACAAATGTTTGACCAAAGTGATATAGCTTTAAACATATTTTGTCTAGTCAAGATCCAAATAGTCAACCTGAGTCAACTCCATGAGTATTCACAGATCTTGTTACTTCTTGGAAAGCAATGCTCCACATAGATTTGCTAAGAATATAATAAATGTGATGCAAACTGCAAACGGGTCAAATGAACAACTGGCTAACAGTTGCCCAAAGTTACATAATGGAAGCACAAAGTAAGGAAGAATTATGAAGAACTTGGAAAATACGATCCCTATTATGTGCAGAAGAACAACATGCCTCTCAAGCCACTCCAAAACATATGGAACCCAACTAATCTATGCTACTCCAGAAAACAATCTTTAGCCTATTTGCAAAGATTATTTACATTACAATCTAACCCCTGGTTAAGCCCAGGTATGCCTAAGATCCTTTATTTAACAGCGAAATCACCAAGATTTCAGCAGCTTTGATGCAAAAAGCTATATGTAGTTTTAACCAGAAACATTTCCACAATCTCATGGACTATGGAAATATGATGTATTTAATCTTCTAGAAGGAATCAAATTACTTTTTATGCTGACATAGTGAATCTTCCCACAAGTGTAGGAACTGAAGTAACTCATGTGCAACTTATATGTAACTGAAGCTCCAAGATCTCTCGAAGCTTGAGCTTCTTTTGCATGTCTCCTAATTCTCTAACTGTTAATAGTACACCCCTAACAGTTTGAATAATCTAATATGACCAACAAAAAGCATATGTCATTATGCACCTATCGGCCAAGAATGGCTTCCTCATGTACCATGATGTGGATTGGATCTTATTTGGCCTTACACAGCTTATGCAACGCCCAAGTGGCCTATTCTACTCAATGTGGTTCCATGTGAATTCATACTCTGCTTACAAAAGGTGGGATTATGCTTCAATCATTGTTCCCATGTAACACCTATGTGTCAAGTATTGGTCTTCATGTTACCATCATTTATTTTGCGAGCTCCCAAAAACAAAGACACAAAAACACTGTAATGTCCCCATTTTTACGTCATCCTCTTTCAATTGGGTTGATTCAGGCACACTTACTATTTTTAGTAAGTGTTTTTTTTAGCAAGGGGTCGGGTGCATTGTTTTGATCTTCCGAGAGCCATCTCGAGCGCCTCAGTTTCTCTTCGGCTCAAGTTGTAGGGCACAACTTACTATTTTTAGTACTTTCTAAAAATAGTAAGTCAATTTGGGTCGACGGGTCCCAATCAAGCGGGTCATAGCAGCACAAATTTTGTTGATATAAAGTTACTAAGGCTAAATCACTTTAATATTTGATTTATGCTTCGAAAAAAGGTCTATTATAAAGTAACTTTATATTTAATTGTTGAGGGTCATGAAGGGGGCCACTTTTGTACCATGGTGCCTAGTTCAACGACTTAAAGTCATTTTAAAGAGCTTTTAAAATATTTTATAGTGCCTTTTTGAGGGGACGCCTAAGGAGGAGGAAATAATGAAATTAATATTAAAACTATTGTGAGGAAAATATTTAAAGTTAAATCTTTTAATGGGGCAAATATTTTGGGCGCTCAAGTTGAAGGAAATATTAAAAAGTGAATTTTAAAATCAAGCCTTGAGTTTTAGCGTGCATTTTAGGGTTGCTGGAGAAGCTTGGATAAAAAGTCATTTTTGGAGGCTCATTTGAACAGGCTTGGATTATGAAATTGGAACAGGTCTTTCTCTGGAAGCTTGGCTTTGGAGGAAACAAGGGTTTGCAGGGACGAAAACCTCTGTAGATCACACTCTCCCCATGTTTGAAAGACAACATCAGGAGGGTTATTGGAGGTCTCATTCAGAGGCTTCAGTTATTACACAGGTAATTGGTAAAATATTCGATAATATTTACGAGAGCAATGTGCTCAATAAATAGATTACAAAATGTACAAGGATAAGATCGAACACGATCTTATCTCAAGAAAAAGCAGGAAGTTTCTAAAAGAAACTTTAGATAAGATCTCGGACAACAGAGACGATCTTATCTAGATATTTTACAATATTTTACATAGTTGAGCATTAATAAATAAATAAAGAATATTATTTTAATACCCTCCCTTAATGCTCAACCTATTAACTACACCAAGATGCCCTCTGAATTTGACAAATTTGTCTGGACTGAGCGACTTGGTGAGAATGTTTGTTGTCTACTCCTCTGTCGAAACATACAACAACTGAACTGATCCATCTTCAACCAGCTTCTGAATGAAATGACAGTGAGTTTCCACATGCTTGGTTCTCTCATGGAAGACCGGATTCTTGGCAAGTTTGAGAACTCCCTGATTATCACAGAACAAGGGAGTCGGTCCTTCTTGAGATATTTGCATATCCGCAAGCATCCGGCGAAGCCAAACTGCCTCACATGTTGCTTTTACTGCTCCCCGATACTCTGCTTTTGTCGAGGAGAGAGCCACTGCCTACTGCTTCTTACTAGTCCATGTGACTGCACCGGATCCCAAACTGAACACATACCCAGATGTTGATTTCCTGTCATCAACTGAACCTGCCCAATCTAAATTTGTGAACCCACTGAATGTAGGATCATGACTCCGAGTGTACAAGAGTCCAAAATCAATAGTGCCCTTCACATAACGCAACACACGCTTCGCTGCTACCCAATGATCAGCCTTGGGGGCTGTCATGAAGCGTGATATGTAGCTCACTGCAAAACTCAAGTCAGGTCTAGTGGCAGTGAGATAGATGAGGCTGCCCACTAGGTGCCTGAACAATGATTCATCTACAACAGGTGAATCGGACTTAGCTGACAACTTAAGCCCTTTTTCCATGGGTGTGAAGTCAGGTTTGCAATCCTGCATTCGGAACTTATCCAAAAGACTTCGAGCATACTTGGAATGGGAGATGAAAATGTTGCTCTTTGTCTGCCAAACCTCAACACCTAAACAATAATGCAGGAGGCCCAAGTCTATCATGTCAAAAGTTGTGCACAAATCCTGTTTGATCTCAACGATCAAATGTGTCGAACTGCCAGTAATGATCAAGTCATCCACATAGACAACAACAATCAGGATCTCATTACCAGTATTCTTGACATACAGGTTCAAGTTAGATGGACTCCTCTGAAAGCCATGATCTGTGAGGTACTTGTCAATTTTTATGTACCAAGCCCAAGGAGCTTGCTTCAGGCTGTAGAGTGCTTTGACCAATCTGCACACCTTTTGTTCTTGACCAGCAACTTTGAAACCTGGAGGTTGCGTCATGTATACTTCCTCCTTCAACTCACCGTTGAGGAAAGCACTCTTCACATCCATCTGATGGACCTTCCAACCAAATTGGGCTGCTAAGGCAAGGACGAGCCGTATGGTACTCATTTTGGTTGTAGGAGCAAAGGTCTCCTCATAGTCAATGCCTTCTTTCTGTGAGAACCCCCGCGCAACCAAACGAGCTTTGTACTTGTCAAGGGTTTCGTCAGCTTTGTACTTCACCTTGTACACCCATTTGCAGCTAATGGGCTTCTTCCCTGGAGGAAGATCAGAAAGGACCCAAGTGTGATTCAGATTCATCGCCTTTTCCCACTCAGGTATCCCTTTTGCCTTTGAATATGTCTGAGGCTCATAAACACTGTGGATGTTGGCCATGAGAGCAAAATTCACTATAGACTGTTGTTTGCTCTTGTTTCTGGATGATCTACCCTCAATGAGCTCATCAGCACAAAGATCACTGATAGTCTTAGCCCACCATTTCGGCCGGAGAGTAGAAGTGCCAACATCAGATGTAACAGGAGGAGCTGGAGCTGGTTGTTGTTCTGGAATAGGCTCAGCAGGGTGATTGTCACTATCATATGAGGAAACTCAAGTTGAGCATCATCAAAGACTGAGTCTTCGTCATCCCTCCCATCAGGTGAACCTAACGGAAGTCGAACGCTCACATCAAGAGCCGACAGGGGCTAATCCTCTGAATGCTAAACAGGTGAGGAAAGGTGAAATGGTCCTCGTTCCTCATCAAAAACAACATCTCGACTGAAGATAAGACAATCAGTGTCTATATCAATCAGCCTGTATGCCTTGTGGTTGTCACTGTACCTTGTGAACATTAGTTTATGGCTCTTGGAATCTAGCTTAGAGCGCTTGGCCTCTAGAATCCAAACATATGCAAGAGAGCCGAAAACCTTCAAATGACTAATCCTGGGTTTGCGACCAGTCCAAACTTCCTCAGGAGTCTTCCCCTTAACAACATGAGTGGGTGACCGATTAAGGAGATAGACTGAAGTATTGACTACTTCTACCCAAAACTTGGTAGGAACACTCTTGTGTTGCAACATGGAGCGAGCCATCTCAACAATTGCACGATTGCACTGTTCTACAACACCGTTTTGCTAAGGAGTGTAGGGTGTGGTCAACTGACATTTTATCCCATGGGTATCACAAAAGTTGGAGAATGCACTAAAACAGAATTCCCTCCCATTATCTGACCTAAGAGTTATGATACAAGAACTGGACTCTTTTTCTACCAAGGCCTTAAACTTCTGAAATACATTAAAAACTTCTAATTTCTACTTAAGAAAGTACACACACATTTTCCTACTATAATCATCAACAAAGAGAAGAAAATACTTGCAACCAGTTACAGAAGAAGTAGACATAGGCCCACAAATATCAGCATGAACTAATTGAAGTACCTTAGAAGCTCGCCAAGAGTCGCCATCCTTGAACAGTGTGCGATGCTGCTTCCCGGCCTGACAAGCACCACAAACGCCCTGATGCTGAGTCTGAATGTCAGGTAAGCCATCTACAAGTCCCTCCCGAGCAAGCCGAGAGAGCTAGTGCACGTTCAAGTGCCCGTACCGCTGGTGCCAAAGACTGGTGACAGCTGAATGTCTGGCTACCAAGGCTAACTCCGGAGAATCACCAGTGTCCACAAGCCTATAAAGGCCATGATCCTCTATCCCAACGGCCACCGTTGTGCGAGTCTCACGATCTACAATTGAACATTTGTGTGAGCTGAACACCACATCCATCTGGGGAGAATGCCGCATTATCTGATTGACTGAGAGAAGGTTGAGCTCTATATCAGGTACATAATACACGTTGAGGAATATGAGATCCCTCCCGCCAGACTGAACCTGAACAGTGCCTGTGCCAACAACTGTGTATTCCTCGCCTCTTCCAAAAATCACTGAGTCAGTGCAAGGGGAAAAGTCTGTGAACCAATCACGCCTATGTGAGAAATGACGCGAGGCACCAGAATCTATGTACCAAGCAGAGGATTTGACATGGCCTACAGGCCTTTTTGCCATGAGTGCATAAAAGGCAGATTCCTTTTGCTCAAAGTACTCGGCGACATTCGCTTTCTGCTGAGACCCTCCCTGCTTCTTTTGCTCAGAAGCCAAACGAGCACGGCAATCCTTCTTGATGTGGCCAAATTTATGACAGTAGTTACACTGAACATTTTTCTTCTTCGGGATGGTGGAGGTCTGACTTGAGCCTTTCTGCTATGAAGGCTGACCTTTCCCTTGTTGCTTGGGTTGGGTTTTAGCTACAAAGGCCTGCTCCGTAGAGGATGATGATGCACTGCTACCAAATTGTTGTTTCCAGTGATCTTGCTGCAAGAGGATAGTGCACAGATTTGGAAAATTGAGATCAACATTAGCAAACGTAATGTTGAGAGTTTCTATGAAGTGTTCATAGGACTTCGGTAGACTCTTCAGGGTGATCACGACCATGTCTTCCTCCATTTTCCGACCAATCGCCTCCAATTGATCTCTGATCTCCTAGATTTTATTCAGGTGCGCTTGCAGAGTTGTCTTCTCATCCATCATGATGGAAAACAACATATTCTTCAAAAAAAATGCATGGCTTTTGTCGGAAGTTTCATGCAAACCCTTCAAGTGATCCCAAATCTCCTTAGCTGATTTTCCAAGTGGAATTTGAGGGAGCTGATCATCAATAACCGAAAGCTTAATAAGCATTACCGCTTCACGATTCTGCTCATCAAACTTCTCCTAATCCTTACCCGCCGTTGTGGGATGAGTAGCATTGCCGAGGATCATCTAATCAAAGCAGCGATATTCAAAGATTGCCATCATCCGCTACTTCCAGGTGTTGTAATTTTTGCCATTGAATCTCTAACTGCCCTCCAGCATCAAATTATTTAAACTAGCCATCTTCACGTTTTTCGAGGCACAAAAAACGAGGTACTAAGAAGAGGTTGATGCACGAAACTCGAGGCACAAATTCCAATGCAAAAACATAGGCAAATTCAGGTACAATCTGTAGAAAGTACAATGTACAAATGGCACAAATTCGAGGCACAGAAAACGATGCACCCAGAAAATTCGAAGACCAACCCAGTTGAGATCTTGAAAAACCCACCAAGAATCTGCAATCGAAAAAAAATTCTGCCTTCAATAGAGGGTCAAAACCCTAGGCGAAGCTTCTGGAAACCCTAGCTGCCATGGATGACCAGAAAAAATTGCAGAAAATAAGCTCGAAATCTTCATAACTTGATCTGCATCGGCGCCAGAAACAAGAAGAAATCGCACAACAAAAAAATCTGCAGAAAGATTGTGCCTAGGAAGAAAGAAAAACGCGGGCTCTTGAACAAAAACGGGTTCTTCAGTCGCGTCCAAGATGAAAACGCGATCAAAAAACAAGAAATGCCCAGAGAGGAAACAAAATCACGCCAATAAACTGGATGTTGTCTAAAAAATGCGGACTAAAGAAATCCCGTCGCAGGTAGAAAACACGGGTTGAAGGGCCGTCGAAAAAAAAAAAACGCACCGAACTCTACAATTTTCGAGAAAGACACACGCGGCCAGGAGCTTCTGAAATACATGCCCACAAAACAAAACACGACCACCGAAGATGAGAACGATGCCAGAAACGCCAGGAAATCCCGCGATTTGCAGGACAAAAACCCATGATCAAGAAAAAAACGGCCTTCAAACTTGTCTGAAACAAAACTCAAAGCTTTAAAAGACGCGGCCGAATAGAAAAAACGGGCCCACAATTTTATTTGCAGAACCACAAAAATCTTTAATCACAAATCTTCGAAACTCAAGCACCCAATAATTTCAAAAATTTCCACTGAAATTTTTCAAAATTATAAAATTTTCAAAAAAATCAATTATTTCGAAAAATTTAACAAAATAATTTCAAAAAGAAATTATTAATTTTTCGAAAAAAATTGTTTTCGTGAGCTCTGATACCATATTACACAGGTAATTGGTAAAATATTCGATAATATTTACGAGAGCAATGTGCTCAATAAATAGATTACTCAAGAAAAAGCAGGAAGTTTCTAAAAGAAACTTCAGATAAGATCTCGGACAACAGAGACGATCTTATCTAGATATTTTACAATATTTTACATAGTTGAGCATTAATAAATAAATAAAGAATATTATTTTAATATCAGTTGTGCTTACAAGTTGCAGGTCACAGACTTTGGATTGAGGATTTTGATCATCTTTGAAGTGGATATTGAGATTTTGGCTTGTTAAAATCTTGGAATCAGTATTGGGTGTTGATTTAAATACTTTCTGTGGTTTTCTTTAAGTTTTTCTGGGCACTTTCATTTAGGGCCTGGAACTGGTTTAATGCTCATAACTCCAGAAAGAAATTGAGTTTTTAAATGGGTATTGTTTCAAACTGAGGCTCTCTTCAAGACACCTCCAGCAAGTATAAACTTCCATTTTTAAATGGTGTTCCTAATTTTCTATGCAAGATCGCCCCTGCTGCTTGGCGCCATTAAGCTGGGGAGTTATTCACAGCATTAGGCGGACTTTCTGTGAAGAAGATTCAGAATATTGAAGGCCTTGGGTGGTCGACTCAGCCTACTATGCTTTATGATTGAAACCCCACCTTCATGTGTTAAGGCGTAGCATTTGTGGAGTCATAACCTGTTTACCAGGTATGTTACAGGCAGTTACCAGCAATTTCTGTGGTCTGTTTGCAATGATATTTCTGATGTTGGAAGGCTAGCTCATGATCTTATCAATGGTGAAGAATGAACTCTTGAAAGAATTGTCTCTACTGCTGGAAGTGTCATTTTCTGCTTATCCTTTGAAGATTTATTGCTGTACTTGTGTGACCTCAAGCTGGGGCACATTCATTGGTGTCTTGTGACTGAGCACAGCTTACAAGGAATTCTTCATATTGCTGTTTGTCACTTTAACCAGGTCTGATATGCTCTAAACTGAGTTTGTTGATGTTCTTTAAGGACTTTAAAAGTTCTGTTTAAAAATCAGATCATTAATAGTGTCTGATAGTGTTCTTTCAAGTATTATTTCACTTCATTCTATACTCCTGTTTATGCACTTAAATGAAATATCAAATGCATATGAAAACCCTTTGAAAACTTGGCAAAGAACATCACATAAACACATAGGCAGCAAGCAGCAAACTCAGGGAGAGAGATACAGAAATTTATAACAGCAGTAGCAGGGTTTAAATTATAAAAAAAAATTGGGGGTAGATTACTACAAACACATAGCAAAACACTCAACATAGACAACACAAACACAAAAAGAAAAGAAAATCTTTTCGAGTGATGCAAGATTGCTCAAACCCTAGAATAATCCTACATCAAACATGTGAAGTGAATAGTTTGTGAGCTCGGTGCCCACAAATTTTCCTTCACAAAAGACTAATTCAGCCACCCAAGTTGGCTTACTTCAGCTTTAGTGATCCACAAACCCTCTTTTGATCCATTACTCTTTTAGTGAATGAAACACTCCTTGTGCTCACTCTATCAGGTCTCCACGAATCCTCTTCTAGCCCCATATTCTTCCGAAAAATGAGAAACTCCTTCTACCTGCCAATGTGCTCATCAAGAACGAAAGGTATTCCATCTTGCTTCCTTTCAATATCTTGTTCTTCCAATCAATGTTGTCTTACAATGGCATTTCTTCATCTACAATATCATTTTGCACAAAAAAAAAAAATAGAGATCAAATGCATTGAATATCAATGAGTTTTCCAATCTTTCCAACAACTCAATTTCTTACACATTTTCAAGGAATTTGCACAAAACCTTGCACAAGCCAGTTATCATATATTTAAGCTTATTTTGCATTCCTCTAGTGAATCTCTCTTTCCTCAGGTGCACCACTCATTGAAGTAAGTTTTCTACCTCCTACAAACATCCACTAGCACTTTATACTTGGTACTACTCTCCTCTAGCTGCTTCTCGACTTGCACATGAACCTCCTTGATGTGTTGCACAAAGTCCCATCCTTTGCACTAATGTGCATGCCTCGTGTCTTCAATAGGTTTGTTGCATGCCTTGACAATGTCCCATACACAATCTAGAATGGCATCCGTCTAGTCAACTTATTCACTAAGTTGTAAACAAACTTTGCTTGCACCAACATGAAGTCCCACTATGTATGTTTATCTCCCACCAAGTATCTCTGTCATGCCCCGCAGACTGCAACAGTAAACCAGGCAAATAAATAATAAATAATAAATAATATAAACAATAATAAACAATGTTTTCAGGAGGCAGACCATATATGCTGGTTGAATTCCTTTTAAAATACAATAAACCCTTATCCTTGGCCGACCACATTACAAAGTCATGTTAATGTTTATGCTGGCTGACCAAGCCTTTTTGAATATGTTCAAGACACACATATATATATTTATGTGATCGCCCAAGATTAGGGTGTGGGTTGGAGCAACAAAAGAATAAAGATTATGAGCAGCAAATATGATTAAAGGTGTAGCGAATGGTTTGAAGAGCAGCAGCAAATATGTGAGGAGAGATGATCAAGAGAACAGCAAATATATGCAGGCAGTAAATGATGATTATACTGAGATAAAGATAAGTATGCAACAATGGATGTAATGAGCGTTGATGTTAAGAAGAGTAGCAAACATGTTAAATGGCAGCGACCTTCCTCAAAAGCAGATCAGCGATAATATTAAGGTATAATATTAATAAATATTAATTATCCCTTAAAGGATTAGAGATAATATTAGTTATGATCATTAACAAATGGACATGCCTCTTGGACAAATGCATATCATGAAGGGCGATGTCTCTCGGCCTTTTGTAGATATAAGAAGAAAAGTAAATAGCAATCAGCATTGAAGAAGAACAGATATACTCAGTCTCATAACTGCGAACTATAGCAGACCAGCAGAAATAAATTATCTGCACTCCAAATTATTGCATCTGCATTCTATGGCTATAATAGTAACATAGTTGCATAGATAGTGGTATGCTATTTAATGTATATGTTTGAATATATTAATTCCATGTATCATCAATCTAACCATAAATTATTAATGCCTCTATAATCATTCATGGGAAGAAGAGACAAAAGTACAAGAGGGGGAGAGATTCCATGTTAAGGAGACCACCCCCAATGGATTCCCGTGTGTTTGCCATTAGTGGGCCAATGGGGTTGCCTATCAGCCCTTGGGTGTGATGTCCCCGCTCTAGCCAGTTCTCAGGAACAGTGTGTTAGCCCTTTCTTGGACCCTTGTGGGCTAACTGGTTTGGTTAGAGGGTCAGTGGTACTTTCTAGAGAGCTTGGTCATTCTCGTTTTCAGAGTTCTGGGATTAGCTCACTGCAGGCCTTGGCAGTTCAGGAGTTGATAGCTTCTGACGGCACTGGATTCTATGAAGATTTGTGGAAGTTATGCTTATTTGAGTGAATTAAGTTATTAATTAACTTAATATTTTATTATAAAGTCAAATTGACTTTATCACTTTATATCACTTAAATATTCATGGAAAAAGGGTGATTTAAAATTAAATCATTAATACCTTTAAGTGGCGCCAATTATTTAAATCTCAACTATTGAAAAGGACATAAGAATATGTTAAAAGATTTAAATGATGAGGAAGTGCGTTTTTTCTTGGAATTCGTGCCTCTTGGTTATATAAGGCTTTTGGGCAATGAGAAACTCACTTTTGAATATTTCGACTTTGCCTTGGACATTTTTCCTGTGCTTTCACCTGTGATCAGGGTTTTGAGCAATCTTCCATTGGAGAACGAAATATCTTCAGTGTTGAGCACTTTTGAGACTGTGAGAGATCAGTCGAATTTGTGCAGTTTGTGAGAGCTTCATACAGAGGTTCTACTGAGCTTGATTTGTGTTTCCTATTGAATTCCTTTATCAGTTTCAGAGGGTTTTGAGAGATGGCGCCTTCATTTCACCTGGCAGACATTTTACTTCATGGCCGTACCTTCTGAGTGGGAATTCTGGGTTTTTGCATTGAAGTGCGTGGCTCTTGTGCAAGGGTGTTTGGACTTTTCTTGGAGAAACGCCTTCCTTTCTGAGGGTTTCTCTTCATCTCCTTTGGCGTCTAGCTTGTACTCATCATCTGCCACAGTTTTCAGGCTGGATTTTGCATTTTGTAGCTTCTTACACCGGATTTTGTCAGTTTTTCACCATCTTGGCTGGTGAACTGGACTACTTTCTTAAATAAATAATCTGGAAGCTTTCGGGTATGTGTATCATTTGTGATCTAATTGTTTCAGTTAAATAATATCTTCTACACTTTCATTCTGAAGAAATTAGCACAGATTTACATTTTATGAGCAATTTATATGATGCGCCCCTTCTCTTCTGTCTATAAACTTTCTCTAAAAAACTAAAATAACACATTAAGATTTAAGAAAATGCTAGGGTTTGAGTTGAGAGCCAGCAGGGCTCATCACAGTGATTAAACCCCAATATTTTCTTAAATCTTATTGTGTTTTTTAGTTTTTTAAGAAAAGTTTGTAGACAGAAGAGAAGGGGCGCATCATATAAAAGCTCATAAATTGAGAAACTGAGATATTTTCTACAGAATAAGAATGCAGAAGGTATTATTTAACAATAATGTTGGCGTTTAAATTAGCACCTCTGGAGTGTTGATTGTAAACGTTCAGCTATTTCAAATGTTTTGCAACACTTCTTCGTTGTTTAAAGAGGAGAAGTCCCTCTCTGCTGGGAGCAATGCGTAAGGAAGGGAAATGTAAACTAAAGTTCCTATCTTTTTATGCTTCAGCGGCAGGACACAAGGGTGCACAAACACAATGCGCCGTAGCTAAGCTTTTTCTCTGGTTTCTGCAGATCTCAACTACGACTAATCTAGCTTTTATCTATCCAATACCTTCAAGGTAAACAGAGCATGAGGGTAAAGGAGCGGGAATGGTTTGGTTGGATCACCTGAATTTGCCGTCTCCTGAGAATATGACCGAGGCTCTGAACTCTCGGGTATACACCAAGATAAGGTTGGTACAAGCAAACACTCTATACGGTAAACTAGATCTGAGACCTGCCAAGGAGGAGGGACTCCTATCCGAGGTATGGGCTAGGAAATAGTTCACGAGAAACAACAATTTTACGATGCCTTGGCCAACGAGCTTGCTAAGGAGGAGGGACTCCTATCCGAAGTATAGCTTGGAAGTCAACACATTAAACAACAACAAACGATAACTTGCCAATAACAAATGTCCAAGGAGGAGGGACTCCTATCCGAGGAGGGAAATGAAACAACGAGCTATTAAACACAAGACGTGGACACAACTCAAAAAGATTGACCAAAATGCAAGCGCCTTCTGATATTCTCCTTCAAAGCTTCATCAACGAATTACAAAGGTTGGGAAAGCAAAGGCACGAAATCATGCACAATTACAATCGACCAACAAACTCTCATCCAAGAGTGAACAAATATCCGCTTTCAAAGCTGTTGGCAACAATGGCGCAGCAATTTTGCATAGCAAGTAAAAGTTAAACAAATAATGAGCCCAAGGCTCTTATTTATAGAACTCAAAGGAGTGGGCAACCCCAAAATCTCCTTGAGTTAACAATGAGTTCTTGCCAATCAATTAGCAAGATTTATTCTAAAAAGGGAACAAGCAGTTAACTGGAAAACTACTTCAGTTAACTGAAAGTCAACAAAGAGTCAACTGGAAACTACTTCAGTTGACTGAAAGCAAACTAAAGGTGAACTTTAATGTAAAGTATCCCTCCAAAATAGACATCCACATTTAGTGGAGATCTAAGATCCACAAATCATGGAAGCCAATTAGACATCCTTAATCAGTGGGATCTGACAATGCATGATTTAAGGAAGTGGAGTTAAACTTGGAAAGAAGCATCAAGTTAACTCCAACTACATTTAATAGCATCTTGAGTTGACTTGGAAAGAAGCATCAAGTCAAACTCAAGTATCATAAATGCCACTTGGAGGGTAGGACGTCCTTCCTAGGTGTCTGACACCTCATCATCACTTCCGGTCAACAGCTCCTTGATCTGTGTTGACTTCTTCCATTTTCGGATAGTCAATGTTTTGATGACACGCCATCTCCTCTTCTTGTGCAAGTTGTTGCTCTTGGTAACTTTTGGCGGCTCCATGCTTGGAATGACCTCTTCGCAGCCAAGCGGCGGGAGGTGGTAATATTGGTCTTTTTGCAAGATCAGTCTTTCTTTCTTCTTCGTCCAGAGTAATTGCTGCAGGTCTCCACTGATAAAGATCCGCAGACTGCTGATGATGTCCGTTTGCTCTCCAGCAATGTGTGTAAGATCTGGTTGGAGAGTTGCTGGTGCAAGGTCTGGTTGCTCAATTGGAGCCCAAGGACGCCAAATTGTCATTCTGTGAAGAAGAACTCGCCTGTTGACTGTAAACACGGACGTGTTCAGACAACTTCTGAAAAACCCCTAAAAATAGGAAGTATTTTTCCGGAAAAAATCTGGCACATGGGTTTTGTTCGTGCTTCAATGCTGAACAAGCCCAGTTCCTCAGAATTTTGATTCTGAAACTTTTTCGGAAAAACCCCCAAAAATAGGGGCAGCAAGTATGCTGATTTTCGGAAATTTGACGAGATGGGTTCCTCTGGAAAATTATGCTGGATATACCCAGTTGATCTGATCTGATGTAGCCTGCCACCTTTTTGAAATGTGCAAGAAAACCTAAGACAAGAAGAGAGGAAGTAGACAGAAGATGGATTGGAAGTTTTTATCTGACTCTCTGAGAAAATCCGTCTCTGAATCCAACCTCAGATCAGCAATCTTCTTCTGCTTCAGATCTGCAAGAAATATCGAAGAACGGATGAAAACCTTGGCCAGATCTGTAAATGGCGTCCTTGAGAGCTTATGGCTGTTCTTGATCATCAACCTGCAATGAAATAATGAAGTGGGATGTCTATACCTTGATTACATAGACTCAAGCCTTAGATCCACAAGTTTGGGGACCTAACTCACGATCAAAAGTGATTTTGGCTTGATCTAAAGTTCAAAAAGGTGATTTCCACTGATCGTGGAGTGTTTTAGCCAAGTTTTGCTCAAAATATCTTGACTTTAGTCAACAACTTGACCTTTGACTTCTTCAAGGCGTCCCTTTTGATTTTTGCAAGTTCTTTATTATTTTCTCTCTTGAACAACCTCAGTTTGATCCTGAATCTGGCTTGATCTGTTGATCCTGAGATGATGCTGACACCTTCACTGCTGAGCTGGATTTGACCTGAAGAGAAGTGCTTGGGAGGCATGATGGTAAAAAGCTGAGTTTAGGGCTTCAAAAGAAAGGGCACCTTTTCCAAGAAAAGGCTCTTTTGCTTATGCCTTGGTGAATTTTCAAACTTTGTTCTTCAGCCTTTTGAAATGACCTCTCGTGCTTTGATCTGGATTTTTGATTGATTGGAGAGTCAGATGATTTTGCTTGATGTCTCATCAGGTACCCAGCTCTGTTCTGCCAAAAATGACTGACTTTAGAAAACTTGGATCTCAATTTAGGGTTCCTTTATTCAAGGGCGCCCCTCCTTGAAAATGGCGCTTTTGTCTTTTGGCCTGATCATCTTCATCTGAAAAGTTGCCTACTTTGATCTGGATTATCCGTTGAATGCTCTGTCAGATGTTGGTGCTTGCAGTTGCGTTTCCGAGATCTACCTGGGCTGAGAAGATTATCCTGGGAAGCCTTTTGTCATTTATCAGCATCTGGAGGTCAAAAAAGAAGGGCGCCTTTCTTTTGGAAAGGCTCTTTTTCTTAAAACTTCGCCGTTAACTGTGGTTTCCTGATATTTCCTCAACTGCCTCTTTTTGCTTCGTCAGCAGCTGCTTGTGATCTATTCCTCAGATGATTTATCTGTTTGTTTCATTGTCGCGCCAGCAGGCAAATGTCAAGAATGAATGCCTTGGATGATCTGGGTGACTTCATTTGACCTTAAAAGATCATGGGCGCCCCTGCTTGAAAAAGGCTCTTTTCAACATGTGAACAATCTCTCCTTCGTAACATTTCCAGAGTTAGTCAAATTTTGACCTTTTTCACTTTCAGGAATCTCCTTCATCAAACAGCATCATTTTTGACCTTTTCCGCCATGGTTGTGTCGTTGAAGCTTTTGAAGCTTATCTTTCAGCACCTGGTACCGGCCAATCTGCCATTAATGGCTGTGGAGCTCCTAACTTTGTTCTTGAAAAATAGAAATAGACCCACCAGAGTAAAACATGTCTTTTGATGATTCTGACTTAACCAATGTGATCATAAAGCCTTTTAATCCTATCAAAATCATTTCCAATCATTTCTGGGAAGGTCCTATTTTCGGGGGTTTCCCTGAAAATAGGGGCGAAAAAAAAACCTAATTTTCAAATTTTCAGAATTTTGCACGTGTTCCTTGACAGAGACCCACCAAGATTCTATGATTGGTTTGACCTAAAACTTACTTAACATGGCATTTTAACAAGATTTAGTTCAATTTATACAGAATGCCAAAAAAATTATTTTGGGTACAACAAATAACAAATAGATCACAAGTGCTAAACATACCAGAATGTTTCCAGATTATTTATTTAAAGAAGTAAGCCAACTCGCCAGCCAAGAATGGTGAAAACTGGCAAATATGGATGCCTAGTCTCCAAAAATAACTTCTCCCACTCTGAAACAGCATACAAAGGGTTGAAAAGCATAGCCGCCAAGAATGAAGCACATTCAAGACCAAAGAAGAAGGCGTTCAAACCTC
The DNA here is from genome assembly GCA_007258455.2 of Sequoia sempervirens. Taxonomy (NCBI): domain Eukaryota; kingdom Viridiplantae; phylum Streptophyta; class Pinopsida; order Cupressales; family Cupressaceae; genus Sequoia; species Sequoia sempervirens. Next base: position 314,892,535 of record VDFB02105785.1, on the reverse strand, counting down.
CAGGAAGGCACAAAACCCAATGCAAATGGTACGGCCAAAAAGAAGCTGAAGAATCAATGTTGGAGCTACAGATTTGCTGAAGAAGACGTCTCTGGTGAAGAAGCCCTCTTCCTTATTGCCAACAACTGAATACTAAACAATAGAAGCTTGATTGAAGCATGTAGAACCTCTGTATGAAGCTCTCACAATTGCACTAATTCGACTGGTCTCTCACAGTCTCAGAAATGCTCAACACTAAAGAGATTTCGTTCTCCAATGGAATATTTGCTCAAAACCCTGATCACAGAGAATGGCACAGAAGAAAACCAAAAGGCAAAGTCGAAATATTCAAAAGTGAGTTTCTCATTGCCCAAAAGCCTTATATAACCAAGAGGCACGAATTCCAAGAAAAAATGCACTTCCTCATCATTTAAATCTTTTAACATATTCTTATGTCCTTTCAATAGTTGAGATTTAAATAATTGGCGCCACTTAAAGGTATTAATGATTTAATTTTAAATCACCCTTTTTCCATGAATATTTAAGTGATATAAAGTGATAAAGTCAATTTGACTTTATAATAAAATATTAAGTTAACTTAATTCACTCAAATAAGCATAACTTCCACAAATCTTCATAGAATCCAATGCCGTTTGAAGCTATCAACTCCTGAACTGCCAAGGCCTGCAGTGAGCTAATCCCAGAACTCTGAAAACGAGAACAACCAAGCTCTCCAGAAAGTACCACTGACCCTCTAACCAAACCAGTTAGCCCACAAGGGTCCAAGAAAGGGCTAACACACTGTTCCCGAGAACTGGCTAGAGCGGGGACATCACATTGGGCTTAGAAGTAGGAAAGACTCCGAGCACCCTATTGAGGTTTCATCTCCAATCTTCCCAATGATTGATTATTGGGGAAATTACAAGTCATAAGAGGATGAATAAGAAGATATGAATAGGGAGGACAGATACAAGCACCCCACTAAGTAGACCACCCCATGCTGGATGTCCAACGTGCCTGCCACTTGGAGCCAAGAGGGTGAGTGTTCGCTCTTGGGCTTAGTGTGGGGATTGCTTTGGGCCAACCTACCATTCTCCCTCATTCAAACCTATTGTGATTGAATACTAAAAGTAAGTATAGATGTAACCTAGCTTATCTAATGAGTTATGATGATTTTACCTATTTGTACTCCTACGTGCGATTATTAACCCTAATAGAATAATCAGATTTATAAATTATATATACATATGCAATATTGCCTAATATGATTGCAGGACCTAAATCAAGATTTATCCTATTAAAGGGCATTTAATTGGTAAGTTGAATCTCTAGCTATATTACAATTCTTATTTTAATGAAATTTGTGATTCTAGGGCAAGATTTAGGGTAATTCCCAAAAGGGGACATTGCAATCTCAATAAATTACCAAGGGTCTAATTGGCAACCTTTATTTAACATTTGTCTATGGATGGCATGCAAAACCATAATTGAGTCTTGTACCCAACTTCTTCCAAAAGTGTCGACCAAAAGCGACTAAGGAACTCAATGTCTCATAAGCAATGCTCCACAACAAGCCATGCAACGAACTACCTCATTAAAGAACAAATTCATCACTTTTGATGCATCATTCATTTGCCTACAACAAATGAAATGCGCCATCTTTCAAAGGACAAAATCCATCAATAATTCCTCTGAAAGTCTATCCAACAATGGCAATGGCTTTTACAACCTTGTGTTATGCCACACCCTTCACTACCTGGCATGTTATAAAAATCTCAACAAATTTACACACATCATTGCACAAAAGCCAATGATACCTCTCTTCCATCATAGCCTACATTTTATCGCTTCGAAAGTGGCCTCCCAACCTGCCACTATGCAATTCTCTGATGATCTTCTCTCTCATTGAACTCTATGGAATACGCAATTGTTCTTTGGAATCGGTACCCATCTTGTGCAAATTAGTCTACAAATGGGACTCTATTTGAAGCCCATGGCTCTATGCATGCCTTCCATGACTCTATTTGAAGCCCATGGATCTATGCATGCCTTCCATGCATTTGTAAAATTGGGACTTGCAACATACAAATCCTAGCAAGTGGCAATTGTAAATGCACTAATTATAAAGTGCCAACATATGTTTTGTTGGGAAGTCCTTTGATTGACTGAATTTGGGGGCTTGCATTGTAAGTTTTGGTATCAAATTCCATCATTTAGTTGTCAAATTGAATCATCGAACTATACATCCTAGTTCATAGGGATCAAGAATCACTTCATACAAGAGGACCTCTTACTCACACTCCACAAAATCAGTCCTAAGCCAAGTGATTATGCTTAAAAAGCTAAATGGCATCAAATGAATGACAGTCTACAAACTAATATGTCGTGCTATTCGTAGCATTTTAAAGCATCACCTCAAACACACTAAGTGCCCATATACTACTTGGACAATCATCTCACAATTGTTTGGAGATCCACTTCGTCCTCCATTCAGTTGTGATGCTTTCTAGAATTTCACAAGTAGGTTGTATTGACATTTCTATTATTGTTGTTACACTAGTCTTAACTTCTTACAACTCTCTTCAACAAGATCATACATGTGTAAACAATCCATCACATTGGCATGAATATATACTAGATATTTGATATTTCACATTCATTTGTAAAATCTCATCTTTGGGATTTTGGTGACACTATTAGGGAGCTTGTTCTTGTAAAGTTCCTTTCCAAGTGTAAAGTTTTTGTGATTTTTTTCTACTTTGATAGATGTTTCATTTTATCAAACTACTTCATTCATTGCACCAAACAGAAAGATAATGATCGAAATGATACTGCATGAACATGAACAGCAAAGGCAAATAGTTTTGAGATATTTCTGACTTCTACAGTGACTGATTTTTCAATGTAATGCTTGCTCAGAATTTAATATTAGATTATCACAACTCAGATTTTGATACTCAGACTGATTACAAAGACTTTTCGGAGAATTACATCCTACAATTTGTCACTTATCAACTCTTCACAATGTACAGTTCTGGGACATAGTAATTAACAGATTTACCACAGCACTTTGAAGGTTTATGTAGTCTGATTTTTCACATTCATTCAACAGATTGCTTATGAAAGGATGAAGTAAATACAGTTCAGAATTTCTGAGCATAAATGGGAATGTTGCAAGACTGAGATATGCCTGAGATCAGTACAGCAGATCCCAGAATGAACTTCCAGACTTAATATGTTCTTCCTAGCAATGCATTACAGGACATTGAACTGACTGTAACATTGTGACAGCAGTTTATTACAAATTTCTGAATATGCATGTGACTGAAATGTATGAACAGCAACTTCAAATTCAACGAAGTAGTCTATAGACTTACTTCCCTAACAGATTTAAGACATTTCAGACTCATATACTATCAACTGCATAAATGAAAGCACTCAGACCTGGGTAGTATGTTGTCCCAAGCCCAGATTAAGCATCGAACTATTGCAGGAATGTCTCAAGACTGTCACAGACTTCAGAAAAAACCATGTAATCTGCCCAGCTCACTAGCTTCATGCCAAACGACCCTCATGGGATGTATACAAGTGTAGGGCATGATCCAATACCCTCAGAAAATGCAGCGGTTTACACCCAGAAGTCTCATGCCAAGCTGAAAGGGAGTCCAGACTCCTCACTAGGGTTTCAACGCCTTGTCTAACTGCTGCAGGAGATTACCAGCACTGCCAGGAGACTTGTATTGGCTTGCTTTCCACAGGTCGACAAGCATAAACTTCCTCAATACCATGTCCTTGCACAGTATTATCTCTGCAACTCATAAAATGCCTTTGCAAGGTACCACGACTCACAGGGTATCTCAGCAAACCTTACTAATGGTGCCCAGCACAGAATAAGAAACCTCAGCAAGGAATGACGCCATGTGACCAAGTAGAGATATTCACCCAGCTCAAGAAACCCTTGCACAAAACCAATACTATTCACAATCGTTTCTCTCCAATTTGGTCCCTAAAAGAGACCCATCAAATTGCAATAACACCCCTGTAGAACGCCTAAGTGACTTCCTCCACAATCCAGCTAGGGTAGATTAGTTTCACTACCAAAACTGGTGCCCTAGGGTTTCCAAACCCACAAAACAAAGAAAACTTTCAAAAAGCTCTCCAAAATGAAAAATGAGAAAATAATCCAAGCACGACCAAATGAGTTTCAAAACCTTTTTTTATACTTTTCTTTCCCAAACTCTCCAGAAACTTTTTTTTTTAAAATGCACTTTTTAATTTAAACACCCTTTTTACTCCGAAAATGACCTTTTCATTAAAATAATGATACTTTGACACGCAAGGTCCCAGTTTAATGCATCAATGATTTAAAGCATCTCATCCTGGTTTCGACGAGCTATAATACTAAAGGCCTTTTTAAATATTTTAATTAATTTTAAGCAACCTTAGTAATTTAATTAAAATATAACCATTAATACACACATTTTTGTGGAACTATCGGAATGCATCGGAATCGGAAACTAACTGCACTGGAGTGATCCCAATGAAGAATAAAGATGAACAGGGCTGACTATGTGACTTACTATAAATAGACGCTCTCTCCAAGAATCTTGGAGCCCAAACTAGAAGTCGGAAATAACCTCTAAGAACATCAAATAACTCCTCTAAACCATCTGAGCTCATTGGTAACATCAAATCACCCTTCTGATCAAGCAAATACAAACCCAAAAAACCATCTCCAACTGCAAAGCAAGAGAACCCTAAAATGGGGACATTACAGTTCTCCTCTAAAATGTTCTACCCCCAAATTTTTTTCCTAATTTTCTCCCAAATGCTGTGAAAGTTTTTGTTTGTTTTCTGACTTGTTTGTTTGAAGTTCTCAAATGCCATACATGATAAATTGAAGCCAAATGATATAAAACAGTTTGCATATGATCATACAAGAAACTTGATGTGAAAATAACACTCGTTTCCTTCAATATTCAATTTTTTTTAATAACAAGGCAGAGCAGATTATACATTCTTGAATAACAGAAATTAAGAATACTTCAGACCTGTAAACAAGAGGCATAACCAGCAGCATATTAAGCTCCTCAGAGGACACACACAGCAACAAGAGTTTCACCTCTATTCTCCATGTTCACCAGCCCAAGATACATTGACACCAGACTTCAATGACGCATTGAAACAGCTAAACCAGCAAGTCTTTAACTGAGCTTTCCCTCCTACCAGGCCGTCTTTGGATATTTAGCATAGCAGCAGTATCAACTCCAAAGGCCATAGACTGCAACCAATTTTTTTGGGCTGCAAACACCCTGTTTCAAACACCTACCTCACTGCACAAAAACGTCCTCAATAATAAACTTCAAGAATCAATATTTTGGCAGGTTACAGACTTAGTTTTCATCACCAGCAAGGGCGTCCCTCAGGGAAGTTCGATCTTCCTTAGAAAATTGAATCCTTCTCCAAAAATTAAGTTCTAATGCTTAAAAGGATCGCCCAAAAGAAAGGGCTCCAATAAATCAATGCCCATAATGAAACCCTAGTCCATTCAGAGGATATGAGCAAAAACATGAATCTAGTCCAGAACTGAGTACATAGAAATTGATTTTTAACACACCAAAATCACCTGAAACTTCACCAACTAATATAAATCTATTCTTCCAACCTTTATTCTCAGCTGCTCTTGAAATCTGTATAAGAAATGCTCTCAAACTTCTCAAATCTTCACCAAAATACATCAAACTGAAGCACAAATGAAGCCTCTGAATGAGACCTCCAAAACCCTCCTGATGTTGTCTTTCAAACACGGGGAGAGTGTGATCTACAGAGGTTTTCGTCCCTACAAACCCTTGTTTCCTCCAAAGCCAAGCTTCCAGAGAAAGACCCGTACAAATTTCATAATCCAAACATGTGAAAATGAGCCTCACAAAAGACCCTTTTATTAAAGCTTCTCCAGCAACCCTAAAAACCACGCCAACTTCCAAAAACCTTTTGATTTAATTTAATTTTTAATTTCTTCCCTCAACTTGGGCACCCAAAGCATAAAGCTTTTAAATCTTTTATTTTAACATTAGCCATTTTAAATAAAATTGACTTCTTTTATTACCTTATGTGTCCATCCCCTTTAATGCAATATAAAATATTTTAAAGGCTTTTAAAAACAACTTAAGTTGATTGTACTAGGCGCCATGGTACTTTTTTTATGTCCCCTCAGGACCCTCAACGATTAAATATAAAGTTACTTATAAAAGTTCACCTTTCGAAGCTTTTATCAAATATTTTAGTGATTTAACCTTAGTAACTTTATTCCTCCTGAATATGAGCTGTTGAGACCATTCTGAATAGGTCTAGCCAACCCTAATTGACTTACTATTTTTAGCAAGTCCTTAAAATAGTAAATAATGCCCTGAAGCTTGAGTCGGAGAGAAGTTGAAATGCTCAAAAGGGCTCACCAAAGACCGAAACACCGTGCTAGACCCCCTGCTAAAGATAGCACTTACTAAAAATAGTAAGTGTGCCTGAATCAACCCAGCTGAAAGAGGACGTCATAAAAATGGGGACATTATAGTCCGCCCTTCCCTAAGATTGCTTGTCCTCAAGCATGCTAGTAAACTCTACAATCCACATCCAAATTCATGCTGCAACCCGAATTGATTCCTGGGTCCCAAATAATTCTAGGTGGTCTGTAACCCCAACTGCACAAATCCCTACCCTGCGATGCACCAACACCTAAAGTCTCTTGAATGTCGCCTGTAAGAAGAGTGATAAAGTACCACCAAAATGCAATCCACTCCTCAGAAATATGTCCCTCAAGAGAACCAAGCTGAGGTGCCACAAGAGTAAACTCAAGAACCACACTGGCTCCCTCATCCAAAACAATCGTTGCACTAGAACTCAATGTGATTCCCGAGTTCCAAGTGAGTCTCAGAAAAATGATGCCATGTTGAAGCTGCGTCACACTAATCGTAACAGACTGACCAATATCACCAAACCACACTCTCCTGTCCTGGACCACCTAAGGAATAAGATCATCAAAGCCCAAACTGAAAAACCTGGAGGGACTGAAATCAATTTCATGGAGTATGTCCTGCCACAACAACTCTGAGAAGGATGCGTCAATAAACTCACTTCCAACCACATACCTGGTCTCCATGAAAATCACCCTGCTCAACCATAAGAGATTACCCATGGCATGACTCCACATGATAACCAAAATGAGAAACAAGTCATACACTGCCACAACTTTGAAATCAACCAACCAAATTAGGCCAATGCTGAAACTAGCTATAATCATAACATTAACACTCGTCCTCCAAGTGTCAGAAGAACAGTCCAAGGCACACCAACTCACCCAAACCACTACAACAAATAAGACATCATCAAATAAAAAGCAAAACATCTCTATGTAGTAATTGCAAGGAGAATCATTCACCAAAGTGGAAAAAATGAATTGGTAAATAGCATGTGGATGATCGCTCATAGCCAACTGTACCAACACCTACCCAGCCCCTAAATCAATCAGCTCACTAAAATGTGACGTCAAGTCCAACAAGAGAAAATAGAGACAGCGATAAGCAATCTCAAATTCTACTAGAAAAAGTGGAGAAATGTGTATGAAGGTGTCAACCGAGTCATTCCCAGAAATCAAATCATCTTTGTCATCAAGTCTCAACCATAAACTACTCTATGGCTGAACTGTGGGTACCATCCAACTCGTCTACAAGTCTGACATCGGAGTCAAGTGCAAGCTGGTAGAAGAATTGGCAGTAGTATTAATTCTAGAAGTAGACCCACTATGCCAATCCCATGACGACACCTCATGTCTAGAAACTGCACATAGGTCCCAAGTCTGGTTATCCAACCCACTCGCATCATTGGACTTGCCTGAGTCTCCATCTTCCAACTCAAAAAGTGGATTGTCAAGAGTCAAATCAGTATCCCATTTGAATAAAAGGATTATCGATGACCCGAAGGTTATCCTCAACTCCCAATTCCAAACAGTCTTCTTGCTGATCCGAACTCATATTTTCAAATTTTCTTGGGCAATGAGCAAGGTCATACTCCTCCTAGATGCGATCAAACTCCATCATTACCTGTTTGATTTCGTTTGCCCTTTCTCTACCTTCCTACTCATTCAACTGTTGGGTCTCATAAAGTTTATCATTTGCTGCAAAAAGTGCCTCCTGGACACTTTCCAAAGCAATCTTCATGGAGTTTAGCTCATTAGTGAGCTCACTAACCTCTCCCCTTAACTGCTTAGATAAAGATAAGGTTTCATCAGCAACCCTAGGGGCTATATCTTTATCATGCATCATGTGCACGTAAGTTGTTTTAAACTCTTCCATAGAACTCTTCAATGCATGTAAATCAGCCAATGTAACATTGAGCTCACTTTGTCCCTTAGACACATTGTAAATTAGATTTTCCACTTGCATGTGTTTGTTGTCCATACTAGATAAAATGTGCACCTCATCTTCAGTTGAAACCAAGAGTTGTCTTTTCCAATCATGATCGAGCAAAAATGTTGAACTGCTGTTTTGAGGCATGACAAAATCAGAATTTTCATACTTACTAGCAATGTCTCTATTGCAGTCCCAAATTACTTGAGCCTCTCCCTGTTCTTTCTCAAAAGTGGTTTGTGAATCCCAAACAACAAGGCTGCTAGTTCCCTGATTAAATTCAACTTCTTGCAATGTGAAATCTGGTTTGGTTTCTTGTTCATGAATAACTTCATCAACGCCATCTAAGTTTTCTTCCTTGCACAAATGTGGAGCTGAAGTAAGGACAACACTATAGTCAAAAAGAGATTCATCTCATTCCGGTCCTTTGTCATACTTGCAAGCTAATTCACCTATCTCCCAACGCACTTGGGTATCTTCCCCTTCATTCCCAGTATCAAACTGTGAATCCATATCAACCAAGCTGCGAGGTCTAGGCTCAAAATCAGCAACCTGATAAGTGAAATCAGATTTCTTTTCAAGGTTGAAATCATCTCTTTCTAAGCCACCCTCTATGCAAAACTCTCAGGACAAAGTAAGGACTTTGTTACCAACCGAATTAGTTTCATCTCAAGGTGAATCCTCATCATACTAAGGTGCCAACACACCCGGATCCCATGTGAAGAAGAGTTGATCACTCTGTTTAGTAGATAAATAATCTTTTTGCTCCCCATAAGTAGTTGCCTGTCCAACTAAGCCATTCTCCATCCCATTATCACTAGAGTCATCATATTCATCTCTCTCCCTAGACTTGGTTCCGAGTTCAAACTCAAAACCACCTGTGTTATCATCAATGAAGAGGAAAGAATGATCATCAAAGGCTAATTTGAAAGCATCATCATTTATTATTTCTCTGTGCCCATCATCCAAAGGTACCTTAGTGAACTCCTCATCAAAATCTGCTCCACTAAAAACACCAAGGTAGTCATTAGCCTCAAAGTCATCAGTGGATAAATCTGAACTAGAATCCAAGGTTCCAGTTTTGTCTTTCCCTTCATGCAAAACCTTATCCGCAATGCTTTCATGCATGACCCAAAAATCATCCTAAGGCTCTATTTCACTTTTCTCATGCTCCAAATCAGCCACTTCATCTAATTTTTCTGTTGTCAACTTCTCTTCAAACACCTCTGACACCTCCCTGAAATGTATTTCTGGTTCCTTCTTGTCAAACTTCTCTATGAGTCTCTCAGTGAACTCAATGTATGATGTAATTTGCGTATGCTCCAATATAGTCATATCATGGTACCACCACCTATGTGCAGCTCCGTCAAGGTGCATGGCAGCATATTTTATGGACTCTTCTTCAGGCATGGGGTTTTGATCAAACCATGTGTCCACCCTTTGAACCCATGCTCTCGCTGAAATCTCATTGGACCCGTCAAAGAAAGGAATGCCAAGTTCTTCAACTTTCCATCGAAAATCATTAAGGTGTCCTCTATGGCCCCTGTTGGGCGTATGACTCACCCTGAGCTCTATATAATCCTGCAATGACATGTCATGCTAGAAATCGAGACCTGCAGGGGGTTGGGGCCCTAGCTCGGTTGGCTAAATCTTTCCTGTTGCAGGAGGTTGGTCACGAGGTCTAGTCTCCCCCACCCCCGTGGTACCGGAGGGCGTGTCGCGCCAGCGCCGCCGGTCACGTTAAAAAGTTTACCAGGCGCACTGCAGTTTATAGGGGGTTGTGCTACCCGATTCCTGCAGTCTAATAAAAAATAAAAAAAAGAAATCGAGACCTGCAGCCAACCAATCTTTCTTAAACTGTTCTTGTCACTCAACTAAAGTGAGTTCTACTGAAGCTTTTGTTCTCGGTGGAGAGTTAGGCATACGGGGACTTGTCATGACTCCATTTTGCTGATTATTCACTCTGTTTTGCTCAACTCCATTACCCTGTGCCATTTTGTTCATTCTTTGTCTAAGTTGTGCCATGCGCTGATTAGTTTCCTATGCTAACTGAGTGGATTTATCTTGTTCCCTGACCAATACTTCAAGGAGTTGCAACATACGATCACCCATGTTTTCCTTATACTTTCTTTCACAATCACTAATGCTCAAATTTTTTTTAATCACCCATTGGCAGGCAAGATGATTTAGCTCTGATACCACTGAAATGTTCTACCCCCAAATTTTTTTCTAATTTTTTCCCAACTGCTGTGAAAGTTTGTGTTTGTTTTCTGACTTGTTTGTTTGAAGTTCTCAAATGCCATACATGATAAATTGAAGCCAAATGATATAAAACAGTTTGCATATGATCATACAAGAAACTTGATGTGAAAATAACACTCGTTTCCTTCAATATTCAATTTCTTTTTTAATAACAAGGCAGTGCAGATTATACATTCTTGAATAACAGAAATTAAGAATACTCCAGACCTGTAAACAAGAGGCATAACCAGCAGCATATTAAGCTCCTCAGAGGACACACACAGCAACAAGAGTTTCACCTCTATTCCCCATGTTCACCAGCCCAAGATACATTGACACCAGACTTCAATGACGCATTGAAACAGCTAAACCAGCAAGTCTTTAACTGAGCTTTCCCTCCTGCCAGGCCGTCCCTGGATATTTAGCATAGCAGCAGTATCAACTCCAAAGGCCACAGACTGCAACCAATTTTTTGGGCTGCAAACACCCTGTTTCAAACACCTACCTCACTGCACAAAAACGTCCTCAATAATCAACTTCAAGAATCAATATTTTGGCAAGTTACAGACTTAGTTTTCATCACCAACAAGGGCGTCCCTCAGGGAAGTTCGATCTTCCTTAGAAAATTGAATCCTTCTCCAAAAATTAAGCTCTAATGCTTAAAAGAATCGCCTAGAAGAAAGGGCTCCAATAAATCAATGCCCATGCAAAAACATGAATCTGGTCCAGAACTGTGAGTACCTAGAAATCGATTTTTAACACACCAAAATCACCTGAAACTTCACCAACTAATATAAATCTGTTCTTCCAACCTTTATTCTCAGCTGCTCTTGAAATCTATATAAGAAATGCTCTCAAACTTCTCAAATCTTCACCAAAATACATCAAACTGAAGCACAAATGAAGCCTCTGAATGAGACCTCCAAAACCCTCCTGATGTTGTCTTTCAAACACGGGGAGAGTGTGATCTACAGAGGTTTTCGTCCCTACAAACCCCTATTTCCTCCAAAGCCAAGCTTCCAGAGAAAGACCCGTACAAATTTCATAATTCAAACATGTGAAAATGAGACTCACAAAAGACCCTTTTATTAAAGCTTCTCCAGCAACCCTAAAAACCACGCCAACTTCCAAAAACCTTTTGATTTAATTTAATTTTTAATTTCTTCCCTCAACTTGGGCGCCCAAAGAATAAAGCATCTAAATCTTTTATTTTAACATTAGCCATTTTAAATAAAATTGACTTCTTTTATTACCTTAGGTGTCCATCCCCTTTAATGCAATATAAAATATTTTAAAGGCTTTTAAAAACAACTTAAGTTGATTGTACTAGGCGCCATGGTACTTTTTTTATGTCCCCTCAGGACCCTCAACAATTAAATATAAAGTTACTTTATAAAAGTTCACCTTTCAAAGCTTTTATCAAATATTTTAGTGATTTAACCTTAGTAACTTTATTCCTTCCGAATATGAGCTGCTGAGACCACCCTGACCAAGTCTGGCCAACCCTAATTGACTTACTATTTTTAGTAAGTCCTTAAAATAGTAAATAATGCCCTGAAACTTGAGCCAGAGAGAAGCTAAAATGCTCGAAGGGGCTCACCAAAGACCAAAACACCATGCCAGACCCCCTGCTAAAGATAGCACTTACTTAAAATAGTAAGTGTGCCTGAATCAACCCAGCTGAAAGAGGACGTCGTAAAAATGGGGACATTACATCCTCTTTGATGGGAGCTCTCATGAAGCTTCATCACATTCTCTAGATGTAATGAGGGTACATGTAAACCATCATGTTCTCTCTCCGCCTCAAAATGCTTTCATGGTGACGCATCTTGCAATTGTATCTAATCTTTGAATCAAATCCAATCTCCATTCAAAATTGGCATGCACAAATTTTTGAACGTTTTCTAGAGATCATCTTAGTTACTCCCTTCATTTCAGCTCTTGAGTGGGAATTCAAGAGATATACAACACAGGGTTTCATTCTTCCAAAGGGGAGATGCATTGTTTGATGCAAAGGGACCTCTTTCAACACTTGTTACGAGAATATTTGCATCATTGCTCTCCTTTGGTGGGGCTTTCATTTGCAAGCATTGTTGTAAGTTTAGGAGGGTATTCTTTCTGGGGGGCTACCAAAGCTTCTCTTCTCTCTCTTCTTGGGGGAAGTTTTTTTTCTAGTGTTGGGGGTTTTCTCTCTTTCTTTGGTTTGGGGAGGGAGTCATTTTGTATATGGGTACCTAACATGACTACACATTTTTCAAGAACCATCTTTGCCCACCTAAGCTACACTCAATGAGGGGTGTTTGTGTATGTGTGCACTTAAATACTCAATGAGGGGTGTTTGTGTATGTGTGCACTTAGACACTCAATACATATTCTAATGCATCTACTACACCTTAGGTTAAGCTTACATAGGTAGAGTTGTATTTAGATTGACTCTATTTAATGTTTGATTGTATTATTGAGGGGTGTTTGTGTATGTGTGCACTTAGACACTCAATACATATTCTAATGTGTCTACTACACTTTTGGTTAAGCTTACATAGGTAGAGTTATATTTAGATTAACTCTAGAAATGTTTTATTTTATTATTCGACTGCTTTGTTGCATCATCTAATAAAGGTGGTTGTGTATGCACTTCCCTATGTTGGTTAGTATGTTTTCATCCTGCATCTACATGGTAGTATTTTTCTCATCACTTAGTTGCATTGCCCATAACTGCAACCTCCTTTACACATAGATTGCATATTCGGTTGGCATATTGATTGTACATCTCTTCCACATCATCGCACTATTGTACTTTGCATCCTCATTGATATGGAATAGCCATTGAGTTGCTTGACCAATCTATTTTCTCTTAAGCAATCTGGTTATCTGACTAGTTCTTTGCATCAAATATTGGGTGACTTCATAGGCATCTAAGCAAATCTTAGATGGTATCAAAGCAAATTTGGGCCAGAACTTCAATGGTACTAGAGCAAACCTGTGCCAGAATCTTACAACATTAAGAATAGTATTTTCCTCATCTCAGTTTGTAATGGTGTGTAGCATTTTCCCCATATCAGTTTTAGTATTGCTTTGGATTTTTCCACCAACCATACTGCAGCAAATCTGACTGCATGCCTGTTGTCACATTTTGATCCTATTTCTTCTGTTTTGTTTCTCATTTCTGTGATCTTGTATGCAACTACACTTTTGTCCATATGGTGGAACATAACAGGCTAGGAAGCCAAATGGCAGAGAAACTTTGTTTTCCTCCCAAGAAGCCCTCAAAAAACCAATCAGGTTATAGTACTATGTAGTATTAAAGGGTCTCAACAGATGATAGTGATGATGAGTTGCTCATTGAGGTCCTTCAAGAGGATGCAGATAGCTTCTCGACTAGACATCAATCATCAGAGGAAGATGAGAGGCAAAATAGAATCGTTTGAAGATCTGAATAAGTATCCCATTCTAGAGTACAGTTGGCAGATGATTTTGAATATAGCTACCAGGAGACATGCTAACCCTTATTTATTTGTCATAGTTCATATGCCTCTTAGCTATTGTAGCATTTCATTTTTATATCTGACATTATTAAATATGACAAACTTGGTAAGTTGACATATATCACAGTTAAATAATTGCATACACAATGCTGATTTCGAACTCCATTGCTATTATCCATGAATTTTGTCTCTTGACCAATAGATACTATATTGGTGTTTGCTTGAATGTACATTTTGTTTAAAATTAAATCATAGATGCAAACTTGCTATATTAGATAGAAATTAGAATGCCTGAGGTTATCTTTTAAGCCTATGTTTTGTTCGTAATATTTAAGATTTGAAATTTGTGTGGTTGTGTGCATGTGCATGAGTGTATACACATAGATATGGCACTATATGTACCATTGTTGCCAAGCTATAATATTTGATCACTACATTAGAGATCAAGTTGCACTGATTCCTAAATCCAATATTGTTAAAGCTTTCTTAATTTGGAAAACTGACACAAAAAACTGCTCCCTTCTAGCCTACTGACATGTGATGTTATATACAGGCAAATATGTGGAATATCACATTGTGAATATATAATATGATGGGTGAGTATAAGAGAAAATGAATTGAATATACAGTACAATGGATACATAGGTAAGGGACATATCCCTACAAGGTCTCTAGGCATAACAAATTAGGTTGATAACATGAACTGTACTGTTGTAAAGACTTCATCCTCAAAGCACATGTAGAATATAGGTGATAAGACTGTGACAAGTTTTAGCACTAATGATGCACCGAATCAGAACTGGTTCACCCTTTACAAGCATTACTTGAGCGTAAATTAAAGGTCTGGACAAAGAACCAAGGAAGCAGCAATGGAAGTAAAGGAGCTTGCTTGGCCACAACAAAGAGACGCCTCCACTAGGGAAAAAAGATATAGGTTCTTTTCATTTTGGAAAAACACTGCATAGTGAAAAAAGATGCATGCATAAGGAAATCCATCCCTGAATCAGATTTCCCTAGTATTTGATTGGCAGTGCGGAAAGGAGAACAAAACCTCCCTTTTAATTGTTTGTAATTAAAATCCTTAACATAAAGTTTCTTTTTTGCATTTTCAAATAGTTTCTAACACAAATGGGCCTATCATTTGTGATTTTCAATGAGTTTGTCTTTAATCATTCCTATATTAGACAATTCGCCCTAATGAAACAAATAGGTAAATAGCCAAAAAAAACATAACAAACAAAAAACAAATTTCGCCATCAACAAAATAAGAATTCATATGAATTCAAAGAAATAATTTCCCACAAAATTAAAATACAAGCTCACTTTTTTCGGAGCTTGAACAACTTCCCTAAGCCTTCCAACAGGTTTCTTACTGCTCATTTCCATTGGCCTGCATGGGTAAAATACAGACTGTTGGGCCACAAGATCTTTATAGATGGAGATATTGAATTTTCAACGAGAGATAAGAGCAACAAACCTATTTTTATTAGCTCTCGAGGGTTTAGTCTCTTGCTTGAATTTACCATGGGTTGATTCTCGACCATCAGAACGTACTCTTTGAAGCTCTTCAAATGGAATGTCTATTAGATGGTCTCGTAACTCCTTACAAAGACAAGAAACCCAAATAAAACAACATGCATAGCTTACAACAGGGACGCTTCTAAAAAAAACTAAAGAAATTTGCAGTTGCAGAGCTGTCCAAGTCTAAAAGTAAAAGTGGATACAATCAAAAAGGTCACCTCTTCTTCTGAAATGACATCTTCCTCTTCTTCTGATCTATCATTCTCCTCTTCTGAAGAAGTCGTCTCCTCATTCTCCTCCTCTGAAGCCAAATCTTGACCTTCAAAATCATCCTCATTTTTTTGCAAGAAGTTATCTCTCAACAACTTCACGTGTCCTTTCTTCATCGCTTCCAATTGCAAGCTATTAACTGCAGACCAGGAAAAGTGTAAGCTTAAGACATCTGAATTTAATAACATTTTGGTTGCTACAATCAGAAAAAACATACAAAATATAAATTAACTCTGGAGCGACTAGTCCTTTCGTCGCAAATATCTGAAAATATAGTTGATAATAACGCCAATTCTACGGACAGCATACAAAATTAGTCCTGCGCATTCTACGTAGATCAAGCTATTTCCTATTGTCTCGCTATTTTTACCTAAACCTCTTTGTTGCTTGTTATTCCTTTTGTATCCTCGCTTTCATGAGCCCTTAAGGTTTACAAAAGCATAAGTTCAACCGATTTAAGTGTCAATAATTCATTAGTTTTGTGTGGAAGATTCGTGATAGGATTGGTTTATAACTTATTTTTTATCTATCTTTATTTTAATTCTATTTATGTTTATAATCTCTATGTATTTGTTATCTATTTATAATTATTTTGTCTTTTAATACTTATTTTGATATATATGTTTTTATATCGAAATTATCATATTATTTTTGGATCGATGAAAACATGAGAATGAACTTTGAAATTCAAATCATTAAATTTCAATTTTAATTTGCTTAGTTATTTTTAATCAAAGACATTCAATGTGCAATTAATTAGATAATATGATCTAAGTGTAACTCCACACAACCTGCACTCATGTGCATTGGCTCAACATCAACACATCTCATGTCGTGATCTTCCCTTGTGCACACACATAAAGTGTCAAGATGCAACATGCATAGATGACTATTATAGAATGGCTTAGTGCACATCTATGTAAGCAATGATTAGAATTAGCTCACTACAACTCAATGTAAGATAGCATCACATGCACTCTTTCAATTATGTTGTGCAACTTCATGGCCATATATCACTCTAGTATGCATACCAATTTCTACAACAACTTCACCAACTCCTCACTCACAAATCTTTGCATTATGTGTGACCTTCATGTGGGCACACATGCATCTGCACCAATACAATTGTGATTCCATGTGTATTTGACACATGGCTACATCTTCTCTACATGATTGTGCAAGCCAACCAAAACCATATCAATCCAACATCTATCACAATCATGGCCATATGGTAAGCACACTATACATGCATGACACTTGTTAGCATATTGTGAAAGGCTTAGTTGGCATTCCTATATATAAATACAATTCATTGTGCATTATGTGAACTAATCATCCTACTAATCAAGTTAATTAAACTAGTCTACTTTAAGGCACCTTGACAAGTCTAGCAGATGCATTCCCTACTTGATAGTGTGAACATATCTTCCCACCATCACCTCTGCAACTTTGTAGCATTCCCTACTTAATAGTGTGAACATAACTCCCCACCATCACCTATACAAATTTGTACATTCACACTATCAATGAAGAAAGGATAATATCCTCTTGATGGAATTGACAGAATAATGACTTCTTCAATGCTTCTCCTATAAATTTTCCACCTTTGAACTCCTACTGGACATAAATCTATTTATGTCAATGTTGTTTCTTAATCTTGCTAATACTGACAAGGTTATCCTCCACTTAAATTGAAATTAGGTTGTTAACAAGATAAATTCATGCCACTCCCATTGGGTTGAAGACCCAAAAGGGTAGCCTAATGGAGGCCAATAATGAAAACCCACGAGAGCACAAAAGGTAAGTAGCACAAAGGAACATGCCCCGAGTAGGTTTTAGATTATCAAACTTGTTACAAACTAAATGCAACACAAATAGTTGAATTATAGAAAAGATAAAGAGATGCAACAAGAAAAATTAGCATATCCCTAAATTTAATAATATGCATTATATAGTACATATATAGAATAATTGAAATGGCGTGAGAAAATAGAGGAAGTATGATAGAACAAGATAGCAAAAAGAAATAGCAAATAAATAAAGTAGAGATATGAGAATGAAATAGGAAAATATAATGAAATATTATAATAGACCTATGAGAATTATGTGAAGATCATTGTACAAGAGACAAACCTATGTTGATATATTGATGTTTGTGTACCACAAAATGTTATAATGGGCATATGATGGTTTGTGTTGGAAGACATGGGGTTGTAATGAATGTATGTATGTGGATGAGTTAATTTTATTGTTTTATATTATATCACACTAGTTTTTAATCCACCAAACTAGTTTTAATGGTAGAGTAATCAGACATTAGCTAATAATTATTTAATATTTAATTGATTATTAGTATAATTCATGTCATGCACTTAAGCTAAATTTAGGAGTGTTTTTTTATGTTAACTGAAGTGATCTATTATTAGATCATTTTTTCTCATCGCATGTGATGCTAACACTTGCCATGATCTAATCCCTTTATCAATTTGGATATTTTGTAAGTATTTTCTTGTTGAGGAATGGAAAATCTTTGTTTTACAAATCTCTTGCATGGAAGTTTGTTTATTCATTATTTGATCTTATGTCTTGTGTTAAATTCACAATTGTAACATGGTATTAGAGTGTGGATTCAACAAACCCCTTCTCGATTTATAAGGCTTTTCTTCAACAAGGGTTACAAGCTTTAGATCTAGAAACTCCTTTGTTTTTTTGTAAATTTTGGAGGTAGGCATTTATTTATGCATCTGGGACCAAAAAAGAGTCTTCCATTGGATTCAAAGTTGTTGGGAAAGTCATCTTTTCCTTTTGTTTGGCTTTATTTGGACTCCAAAGGTCATGTCTACATGGGTTTGAAGCAATTCCATTTTTTTGAATTTGGGGGGTAGCTGCAAATTCAGAGCATTTTGAGATGAAAAGGACCTCACCATTGCATTTAGGAGGCCGATTCGATGATGTAGATATTACTATGATTTTGGAGTACAATCAACAAAAGCATGAATGGCATTTAGTACACTACTAAAATGTGCATCACGATGCTCTACATAGTACTAGAATCTCAAAAAATATGATCCACTAAAATAATCCCCCCTTAAAAGATACAAATATAGAAGGTCTATGAGACCCCCCAAAAGTAGAAGGTTCCTCCACTACTCCATTGAAACCAATGAAGCATTAGCATAACACTGTGATAATTCCCCTCTTAGTGTTGACAAGGAAAAGGTATAGGCAAACTAATTGAAATCAGGCACAAAGGTATGCACAAAAATTTAGACCTAGAATTAGGTCTAAAAGGATGTACAAGAAACTAAAAAAGAGTGTGCATCAAGGCACACACACATGAGGTGAGGTAATAATCATAAGGATCCATTGTTGTGATGGCAAATCAAGGCACTACACAACCCCCTGTTACACTTTATAATTCAATGTTACAAAATTTCCTCCCTAAGGAACACATTTTCAATTGTTATGGGACTTTATATGGGTGCATTTAAAAACTTATTTGTTATAAACAAGAATTACTTGATGAATTAACTAAAACTTAATTATCACAAGCTAAAAATATGATAGTAAAAAAAATTAACTTTTAAATAACATTCATTTAACATGATCCATAATAAAATGAATATTACAACTTTGAATTTGTGATACAATAATTATAATTTAAAAAAATGAGATAATCTTCTCTTTTACAATACATAGATGAGTTGCATTTAAAGTAAATAAGTTCATATTTCATACCTGGAAATTTGCATTTGTCTCACAAGTCTCAACAAATTCATCTACAAGAGGTAGAGCATCACCCAAGTGCTTTACCTCCAACCACAGACCAGCGATCCCCCCCTCACCTTCCAGCTTGAAGTGGTCCTACCCTTCACGAAGAGTATAGACAAAGGAAACCAACAGATATATGTCATCTAACTCCTAGTGTTGTGTCCTACATAACTAATTAACCATACAACTTTAGACAACTTCTAACTAAGTATGACCAATCTAATTGGATTATGTGATCTAGAACACTATGAATCACCTATTGAAAGTTGAGACTTTTACATTACTTTGACCAAATTTTTAAAGTAATATAAACACTTCCATAAGAAATGTAGTTGTGAGTTCACACACCTCTAACTCAACTTGGAAATGACCTTTCACCTTTAAGGTTTAACATATGGTTGACTTGTTTGACTATTTATCTAAATTTTCACAAGAATTTAAGATAAAAAATGTATAACTCTCTATGGTCAGCAAATGACTACGGTCATGGTCTAAACATTTTCTTGAAAATGAACATTCATATTGTGTACTCACAATATCTCGGACCCTAGCTACTACCACTTGTTCATAAGTTTTTGCATTTATTTCCAAGAGTGAAATACTCTCTTATTTTCATGCACAATACTTTTTAAAATTCTTTTACAACTTATAGTATTTTCGAACAAAGATATCAACTCGAGACACTTTGTTTATCTCATGAGTTCTTATCAACTCGTAACACAAGTAAAATAAAAGTTTTACACTAATATCAACTAACTTCTTCACAAATAATTATGATTTATTTATAATTTCCTTTTCATTCTTCATACAAGAACACATTTTATAATGTTGATATATGTACAATATATTGCCAAATTCTTTTGCAAGAATAAACACATAATTACGGTATTTAAACCTTTTAATAACTCTAAATATTAATTTGATTTCTTTCAATCAAAATATCAATATAAGCTTCAAGCTTATCATACGAATTTATAAATATAATACATAATATTCTTTGCATGATCTCTCTCTCTCTCTCATATATATATCAGTCTACTTATTTATTTTCCTGGGTAAATAGAATATTTTATTCAACTTATCACAGCAGGGTAATAAAACTTTTCTCTGATGTCTTATATAGTTCTAAATAGAGAATTTAAAATAATTTCATGCACAGGTCTGTAAAATCAGACTATTTAATCTCTAATCCTTCAAAATATTCATTATATAATCTCGTATTAAATCTTATTATTTGAAACTTTATTTGTATAATATAAATAATAAAGAATGAAAATAGATTTTGTGTTCATGCTTGCATAATATTGTATTTTTGTACTTTTAGATGTTCATGTGCAGCTACAACACTCTTTTTGAGCTTCTCCAAGTAACCACAACTAGCTACAATCTAAAACTCTGATCTTAATTAAATAATTTATTCTGTATAACCCACAACTATCAATACTATGTATTCTCAAGACAAAAATCCTTAGAAAGTGTCTCCATAAGTCATATATATTCACCTCTATTCACAAAATCACCTCTCTTCAAAAACATGCAACTCCTCTTTTCTTCCTTCTTTACCTAATGATAAACCTCAAAATAAGAATGATAATCACTCTTAAACATGTGATGTCCCTTTCACATTAACATCTTCCTAATAATAGTAAAAACAAAATACTTAAAGGCACGTAATGCAAATGAATGCTCACCCCCTCCACTATGCCTTCATCGAAGGCATTAATGTCTCTTTTAAAATACAGGATCATAGCCTTTGATGGAGGCTTTAAGCCTCATGAAGAGGTTTAAACAATTTTATTTTATTTACTTCCCATTACATGCATTTATTGATGTGTTTAACTACCTCAAATAGCCATGACTCCTTTAATAGGCCATTGGAATTTATGTTACAATATTATATATATATATATATATATATATATATATATATATATATATATATATTCTTAATTATGTATATATACATAATTAAGAATATATATATATACATAATTAAGAATATATATATGTATATATACATAATTAAGAATATATATATATACATAATTAAGAATATATATATATATATACATATATTCTTAATTATGTATATATATATATATATTCTTAATTATGTATATGTATATATATTCTTAATTATGTATATATACATATATATATTCTTAATTATGTATATATATATTATTTTAAATGTATTTAAATAACAATCAAATGAACTTTATATAAATCGATAAATTAAAAAGACGATGTCGATACAACATAACACCCTTTTATTGTGAAAGACTAGGCCAAAGACCATATAAGTTTTAACCTAAACTTACAACTCGACCATACTTAGCCAAAACACAAAATAAACTCAATGACAATACTAGAGTTACTTTCTCAAACTTGATACATAATCCTATGTGAGTGTGTGTGTTCGACTCAATTGGCATTAACCCATTTGTTTGCCCATGTCTATACTCTTCTCTCTGATGATACTCTCCCTCTCTATCTAGGACTGTAAAATCTGATCTTGCATTCAAATTAGAAGACCAAAAACATAGTTTTTCCATTATTAGTCACGACATCATAATCATTGATTAAAATAATAATCATTAAAATTCAAACACGTTGCATTCATTATAATTTCATCAAAATATCAACTAACATATAATCATCCACTAATGTCAAAAAAACATTTTTAACATAAAAGTTAAAAGTAATTGCAAATCAAAATTTAGGGTGTAACATAGCTGCCCCCATAAGGATCATCGTCCCTGATGATTTAGTGCATCATAATAAGATCATAACACATGGGAGGGATCACCCATATTGTTAAAACCTAAATGTGCTCATTATTAGGATCCTAGTTGAATTTCATTTGGTTCCTCATCTATTGGTGTATTCTCAGGGCTGTGACTTGCCAAATATGAAGGCATGAAGAGGTCGATGCTAGCCATAGGATGACAGAGAGTTTTTTTTTAAATGCATCAAAATTTTCTTATTTTTTTTCTCTTGCCAGCTAAATCATGTTATACTTTCCTTTGGGCTTGGTTTCCATTTTTTTTATCTTTACTTCACTTTGGCACTATGGAAATAACTAAATTTTGCTCTTCGAATTTTCTTCTTCTGCAGGTTGGGCAACTTATGGTTTCAAGAGTTACAAGTCACTAGGGTGCATATATTTATTATTTCCTCATATTGGGCAATTTTATGCAAAGTTCCCTTCCCCTTTATTTTTCTCCTACAGAGAGATTACAATAGTTTTGCAAGGTAGTGATGCAGGGCTCAATTTTGTATCTAATCTTCTAAATTTTATATTATGTTTTTCAAGCATTTATTTTGATTCATCCTTCTAAGGAAAATTTACCCAATTTTGTTAATTCCCAAAACATTTGCTTGCAAATAAGAGGTGTCATATAGTTTCATACTTAAGCTTTCAAACTACATCTAGCCTTAACCTACAAGGATATCATGAAAAAATATAGTACACTTTTGGAACCAAGAGGGTCACATTATCACTCTAAATTTTTGTCACTCTCTTTTTATCTAACAAAGAAAACAATGCATTTACTTCTGAAAAAACTTTTTTTTTAACAGATACAACACATTCACTTTTAGAAAAAATTCATTAACAGAACCATTACATTTACTTCTAAAACAAATTTATTAACAAATACAATACCATTTACTTCTGAAACAATTTCATTAACTAAGCCATTACATTTACTTTTGAAAAAAAATTATTGACAAATATAATACATTTACTTTTGAAACAATTTCATTAACAATAAAGTATTGCAGTATAGAAAAGAAAAGCTTTCCAGGAGTTTTAAGAGAAATTTTCAGATGGCAAGATATAATCCAGCAATATCTAGAAAAGCACTTTCCTAAGAACCAAATCTACTACATATTGTCAAGTTACTAACAAGATATTAACACAGTGCATGGTTGTTTATTTACAGATAAATTTTGTACCTCTACATCCATAACATGGAATGAATGATACTACTAGTGTTCCATAGATGACAACAATAGGGTCACTTATCAATCAATTATGGCTCTACAGTACACATTTATAAAACACATGGATTAGAGAATGTAATTTATGGCTGCAACCATGAAGCGAAAGATATTTTTGGAGCTCTCCTTGACTCCTTTCCAACAACACTTTACTGACACCATTGACCACTACTGCTTAGCCTTGAACACATGCAATTTACTACCATAATTCCTTGTAACTCTACAACAACAACAAACTTTGTTATGTGACCAGTGGAATGCTCTCTACCTAGCCATAGGGCTAAAAAAAACCCTCCCCCAAGCTAGGGGAAAACCCAGGTGACCAAAACATAACTTCACAATTCCCAAACATGACATAACATCTTACAGCAACTTAAGACCCATCACCAAGCACATAACACAAAATTACTTTACCCTATGGCTATAACACATGTTTTCACATCACATTACCCATACAACTTAGAATTCATTTCCATGAATCCAAAATGGTGGGGGGAGTGGGGACATATAAAAGGAGAGGGGAGCTCATAAAATTTAAACAAATGTAGCCATTATCTCCAATTATTCTCACCGACAACCTACCAACATACATCTAATTTCAATCTTCATTCCTCCTCCTTCACCTCCATACCCACAAAGCCATAGTCATCACCATCACACATATACAACCAAAACACAAATTCCATGGGTACTCTTACCCAATTTATAGCTCCCCACCTTGGACATCTCTCCCACTCTAAAACCCCCTCACAGAGTTAGACCTAAACATTTGAATTTAAACACAGGGCATCACTTCAAAACAGTCACCTATAACAACATACAAATTGCACAACACATTATACATACTTATTCCAAAATTAAGTGCAAGAGGGAATATAAGGAAGTACCAACCTAAAAAAATTCTTCAATTTGGCAATGAAATCCAATTAATAGCTCAAGTAACAACTCCTTCCCTTCAAAGACTTTCCCTTTCTAACAGGTGAATAGCCCAAGGAGAAAACCATCCAAATCAGGTATGCCTAGAGTTGAAAACTCATTTTTCCAACCCAAAAATTTACTTAAAGAACCAAATTACTCATGGCTTATGGTGGAAGTGACAAGTATTTAAACAACCTTACCCCCTCTTGATGAGTAAGCTCAAAAATCATGCATTAACCTTAAAAATCGTCACTAAAAGAAAATGCTTCCAAAAAGGGGTCATGAGGCCTCAAAATTAATTTTTAAACATATAAAGTTACTCCCAAGATCCAACCTAATGACCTAGGGTCATGAAAATGACACAAACATGACTAAAACACATCAAATTTTTCTCTAATACTTGGGTACAAAATGTCACCACTACCATTTGCACTGTCCAAGGCATTGGCAAATAAAATAATAATGTTTACTAGCACAACACCTAATAACACGTCACAAAATGACAAGAGTTAAGTCCCCCTGGTGTTTTCCCCGAGTCCACTGGTCACCAACCTGCACACTCAACTACAACGTCAATCCATCATCATAATAAACAACACATAAAATTTACAACATGAAACAACACATGAAATTTTCAACATGATTTCTATGCAGGCACATTTTTGAATTGGCAGCTCATCATGTCATTCACCTCATGGCACAATTATCATAATATTAATAGAATTAATTCCAACAAGATAAATCACAATTTCACTTCATTTGATATCTACAAATCCATCTCAATCACATTTACATATACTCATAGGATAATAATAATAATAGAATCATCAGATTAGTTAAATTAAGGACATATGACATCATAAAACTTATATCACTAAAGATCAACATATATGTAGCAATGTATTGAGTTGAAGATAACATCAGTATGTTAGAGCTAGAATCCATGGTATCAAAATATCCATAATCAAGTCTAAGATATCATCAACATGACAGAGCTAGAATCCATGGTATCAAAATATCAATAATCAAGTCTAAGATAACATCAACATGACAGAGCTAGAATCCATGGTATCAAAATATCAATAATCAAGTCTAAGATAACATCAACATGACATAGATAGAATCCATGATATCAAAATTGAAATTGTCTATAAAGATCGTACTAAATGACATAAATCATATAATCTCTAGTATAGAAAAAGTGGATCCCACATCCTCCACCCTAGGGTTGGACTTCCTCCTGGAAGTCCCCGAAGAGGTGAGGGTATAGTTTCCTCATCCGTGATGTGTCCTCCTAGGTAGCGACAACCTCATCATATATGTCCCATTGGACCCAGACTTGGTCCAGCTCTCGCCCCTGAAGGGCCAACATCCGATGAACCAATATCCAAATGGTCTCCAATGCCAACTTTCCATTTGACTCTAACTCCACCTGTAGGGCATTCCAATCCAAAATATGAGACAAGTCATGCACATAATGTCACAAAATTAAAACATGAAAAACATCGTGGACGCACGATACGCTAGGTGACAAGGCTAGACGATAAGCGACCAGACCTAGCCTCTCTAAAATCTCAAATGGACCCACAAACCGAGGAGCTAGCTTAGAGTCCTTCCCATAACCGATTCGACTCTTATGTGGCCGCACTCTCAAGAATACCCAATCACCCACTGTAAAGCTCTGATCTGACCTCTTAGAATCTACATATATCTTATGTTGATCTTGAGCCTTTTGTAACCACTGTCAGATCATAACTACCTGTTGCTCCATATCTTGTAGCAACTCTTGACCAATAGCCACCCTGTCCCAACTCAAAGGTGTCCTGCAAGGTCTGCCATACAATGCCTGATAAGATTCCATACCTAAAGAGTTATGATGACTGTTGTTGTAGGAAAACTCAACTAGGTAAAGGTACTCCTCCCATTTAGACTAATGATCCATCACATACATGTGTAGCATATCCTCCAACACCTGATTAACCCTCTCTATCTACCCATCTATCTTTGGGTGGTATGCAACTTGTCTATATCATCTAAGAATACCCTCGCTATTGCTAGTGCTGTAAAAGTGGTCTGAACTAGAGAAAAGTGAGCCACCTTGGTCAACTTGTCAACTATCACCATAATGGCATCATGGTGACAGGAAGACAAGGGTAGTCCAACAATAAAATCCATAGAGACGGTGTCCCATTTCCACTCTGAAATCTCATGGGGATAAAGAAGTCTTGTCGGGTGTTGATGCTCGGCCTTGACTCTCTGACACTCAAGGCATTGAGCCACAAACTCTACAATATATCTATGCATCCCTGCCCAATGATACATTTGGTGAAGATTTGCATGCATCTTCTTCACCCCTGGGTGTGCTGCATAAGTAGCCCTATGTGTCTCTGTCAAAACCACTATCTGTAGATCCCCAACCTATGGAGCATATATACACCCTCTATGACACAATAACCCATCTGAATCCAATGTGTATCCTAAATATTTTCCCTTGAGGGCTTGTTGAGATTGTATCTCCCTATGAACCTCACAATACTAGTCATCCACTGATAAAAGCTATAAAATGTGAGTCCTCAAGTCTGTACTCACTATCATATCCATCATCTCATGTTGTCGTCTACTCAAGGCATCTGCCATTACATTCTCCTTCCCCTTGATGTAATGTACATCAAAGTCATACTCACATAAGAACTCCATCCAACGTCTTCGTTGAGCATTCAAGTTTGGTTGTGTGAAGATGTACTGCAAACTACTATGATCAGAATGAAGCTCAAAGTGGTGGCTAAGGAGAAAATGTCTCAATCTCATGAGTGCATGTACTATCGATGCAAGCTCTAAATCATGTGTGGGGTAATTCAACTCACGGGTCTTAAGTTTTCATGAATAATGTGTGACCACTCTACCCTCCTGCATAAGCACTGCTCCAATACCATCCAATGATGCATCTGTACAAACCAAAAAATCTAATGTCGGATCAAGTACTTCTAGAATGGGAGCACTCGTGAGTCGCTCCTTGAGGGTTTGAAAGTCCCTCTCACACTGCTATGTCCACTCAAACCTCTTCCCCTTTCGCTAGAGGGAAGTAATGGGGTGCGCTATCTTGGAGAAACCCTCCACAAAAGGACGGTAGTAACCTACTAGTCCCATAAAGCTCCTGAGCTCTGTAACACTAGTGGGTGTTGGCCAATCCATAATGGCACTAATCTTCGATGGATCTACTGAGATACCATTTCCTAAAATGTGTCCCAAATACTGAACCTTTTCCTGGAAGAATGAGCACTTAGCCAAATTGGCATAAAGTTGGTGTCGTCTCAAACACTGCAAAACCTGCCTAAAATGCTCCTCATGTTCCTCTATTGTTTGTGAATAAATCAAAGTGTCAACACAAATTTGTCCAGGAAGGTGCGGAATACCCCATTCATCAAAATTATGAACATGACAAGGGAATTCATCAACCCAAATGGTACCATTGTAAACTCAGTGTCCATAACAAGTTCTAAACATTGTTTTATGGATATCTAGCTCTACTATATGCAACTTATGGTATCCCAATTTCAAATCAATCTTGGAGAACAGTTTGGTTCCCCTCATCTGATCAAACAAATCATCAATCCTGTGCAAAGGGTAGTGGTTTTTTATTGTCAATTTATTTAGCTATCTGTAATCAGTGCAAAGGAAAAGGGACCTATCCTTCTTCTTGACAAAGATGAGAGTTGTGCCCCTTCTCTAAAAGCTCCTTTAACTAAATCTTGAGCTCATTGAGCTCCTGTGTAGTCATCTTGTATGGTGCCCTCGAAACTGGTTGATCTCCTGGAACTAAATATATGTGGAATTCCACCTCTCTATGGGGAGGCATCCCTGGTAACTCTGAAGGAAACACATCTGCAAACTCCTTGAGAATAGGATGATCATCTAATGACACCTCTGTCAAATCCTCAGATCTATCGCTAATGGTGATGGAAAACATCTGACACCCTCTCCTCAAGCATCGCTTCGGCTACATAATTGATAGCATGTGAAGTGAAATGGGTCTAAGAATCCCTAATAATATTACTAATATACCCTGATCATCCGTACACTCAATTGTCTTGCGACAACAATCAATCTTAGCTTGGTGTGCACCAAGCCAATCCATACCCAACACTATATCATAGGATCCCAAAGGAATGATTTAAAGATTCAATGTGGTGGTAACATCCTCAATAACCAACTAACAATCTTGAACTACTGAATCAACAGGCACCTTGGCCCCTGAAGCCAACTCCACCTCCCACCTATTGTCTTGCCTAGACACCACTAGCCTACAACGATCTACTATAGCTGGGGAATAAAATAAGTTGATGCTCCTGAATCAAATAATATGCTAACTAATACACCATCAATCATACCTATTGCCTCAATAATGGTGGCCTGATGCTCAGCTTGATGGTTCTTGACCACTGCAAACATCTTGTAGGATTTACCCACATCCCCAAATGTCAGCTTCGAGGCTACAAGATGGGGTCCTCCTGCTACGAAACCCTGTGGGTACTCTCTGGCCAGGTGACCCACTCTGCCACATACATGACAAGGTTCCCTCGACTAACCCGGTGCTAGCTGGGGCCTACCAAACTGAGAGGATCTAGACCTCCCAAAACTGTTATTCCCTCCTCTGAAAAACTACTGGGATTGAGGACGAGTTGCCTGCTATCCCTGAGGTCTCTGGTTTATGTGTGGGTTTTGTATGTGCCATGACATGGAAGACCCACCCTGTGCACCCTGTTACGATCTGGCTCTCTATTCTTGACATTGTGATTTTTGTGACCTAGGAGTTCCAAATGCAGGTCTATACCCCCCTTCACTAGAAGGGGTGGTCTACAAGAGTTGTGCTCATGCTAGCCCTGGTTGCAGTTTTGAAACCGCTCCCAAGGACTCTCATGTGCCCTGCTATGTACCTCCTCTACTGTTAATGCCTTCTCCATAACAATCCTGAGGTCTGTAGGATCGACCATCTGCATAGGTCCTGAAATGATGGGGTTCAACCCCTTCATGAATTGGTTGATGAGCAACTTATCATCCTGGATATAGTCTACATACTGCAAAAGCTCAAGGAACTAGCTCTCATTTTGTGCCATTGTGAGACCCCTCTATTGTAGGTCATGGAACTCATCGATACGCCTCTAACAAAAATTCTATGAGATATAGCGTGCTCTGAAACGCTCCAAGAAAGTGTCCCAAGTGATCATTTCCTTGGGCAGGGGATGCTTCCACTCCTCTTGGCACCACCAAGTAGAAGTATTTTGTATCAATAAATGAATAGCCACCCTAGCCTTAAGGTTGCTCCCATATGGTTGCAACCCAAAGTATTTGTCAAGGCTAAGTAACCATGACTCAGCCTCCACCCCACTAGTGGATCCTATGAACTCCGGTAGCTTGAGGCGAAGCAGATCCCAAAGCTAATCTCCCGAACTCTGTAGAACCCTCGATGCCTCAGGTGGTGGTGGGATATGCACAGACTCCTTCTCTGATTCCCTTGCTTGTGCCCCCAATGAAATGGGGGACTCCTATTGTGCTCATGAGAATCTGCATTATGCCCCTTGCCTTCAAGCTCCTTTACGCATTGGGCCTCGACCTTCGACTGCTCTACATGTGGTACCTCTACTGTCGGTAGCCTTTGCTCTATGACTCCAATTAGATTTTGAAGTGTCTGAATTATTTGCAGTGCCAACTCTGGTTTCTCTCCATGGTGGACATCCTCTATGTGGTGTGATGCTAGTGGCACCCTGTGCCCACGAGCTCCTCTCCTCATTCTACGAGGCATCCTAAACATACCAATGTTTTAACTTAATTAGTTTTATATTACTTGTTGTCACAAAGATCCCAATGTTTGTATACCTATGCTTTGATACCTAAGTGTCATGCCCAATTTTTTTTTCCCTTTTAAATGGAATACAAGGAGGAAGAAGATAATACCTAACTAATTTTTTGTTAATTTTCTTATATATTTTTATGTCACATTCATGACGTATCTTAAGGAAACATTATTAACGACCTTCTCTCACAACCATATAATAATTTGAAAGGAACTAGCATACAACAAGCAGAGAATGCAAGGCAAGAATACTACCCTAAAAGAGATGGTACTGCAAGTCATGGTATTGTGAGTTCTGAAAATCAACATGACCACGAGTAAGATAATTCTGATACGGGTGGGGTAGGTTAATTATAAGGTCCACTTTCTCTTTGGACACAAGAATTCGCAAGCGACCCCTAACACTTAATAATATATTCGTCATTGCTATTAATAGTTTATTTATGTGGTTTCTACTAAGCAAAGATTTACGTTTCATTATATAACTAAATTATGAAGAATAAATTAATATCAAGATCAAAATTTATAAGACTAATGTTTATTTATCCCTTAATATTCTTAATCACTTAAGAAATGTGAACCCATTCCTAATAATATTTGAACTAATCCATACTTAATTAAATTATTCACAATACCTTTTTTTTAATATGATAGTATCAAATCACGTCATTAGTAAAAGTTAACGTTACTAATATTAATTTCCAATCTCAATGTATTCCATATAGTTTGAAAAGTAAGGTCTCATTCTAATATACCAACATTGATTTCTCCTCTTTTTATTTTCAATTTGTCTATATCTCCATTTAATATGAAATAGAAGGATTTGTGTAAGTGTTACTTTTATTTCAGATTTATTAATTTAATCCTTTATCCAAACACACTAATATAAACTTATCTAGAAGTTTGCAATTGAGACTCATATTTAATAGGATAAATTTGTTTTTTTTCCAATATATGCATGGGTTAAACTATCTCATTTATTCTTTTGTGATACGAGGAAGTTAGTATTTATATAAAAATCATTATGTTTTTTTTTGCCTATTCTTAACACAATTTGCATTATTGAAGTGTTAATGAATTACTACTCATTTCTTAATTTCAAGTTACATAATTTCATATTATGACCCTAATTGGGATAGCTGAAAAAAAAAAAAAACATGAGTTATTTAATGAAACCTTATTTTAATTTTAAGCCTTACCCCTAAAACCATCTTGACAATATTGTTGAAAGTCACATAGAACATTTTTCAAGAAATATAAATATGACAACAATTAAAATATTTAAAATTTACATATTAATTATTAAATTTCCAATTTATTTATTGTTATTCTCAATATTAAATTATTATTAATTTAATTATTTAAATATATAAATATATATAAAAGATAGATATTTATTTAAACTAAGAATATATTAAAATTTATAAATTAAAGAATTAAATTACATGAATAATTACATTCTAAATTCCCATAAATTTACATATTATTAATTTTCCTAAAGAAAAGGAAGAAAGAATATAAAAGAGAGAAATATTACCTTTTTCGTAAAATCCCTATTATTACATGTTCAAGAATTCTTATTTTCTTTTTTAAATTAAAGGAATGTTTTTGATATAAAAAGCAGCAAAACAAGGGTGTTGTCCCGTCAGTACAAGGCAACCAAGGCCATCCAAAGCAAACACATTAACAACACAATGACAACAGAGTAAACCAAGCCATCACCCACAACAAGTCATATCAAAAACTCCAAAACAACACTAAAAACTAAGTAATTAAAAGAGTCCATCATGCAGGCATGATACGGAGTAGTCGAGTCCATAGACCCCCAGGGGTCAAACCAGTCATAAAATAACATATACAAATTAATAGTCATAGTTAAACCATCAAAAAACATAGAGAACCAAAAGCCTAATTCTTTTCTTCCATGCATGGTTTGTCCTAAATAGTAGTCGCCCAATCCGTCATGAGGAACTTAAGCAGTTCCTTAAAGCTTGCGTCCTCCTCGCCATTGTCCGCGGACTTGTCCTTATGTAGCAAATATAAACTAGTAGCCGACTTGTGCATGACCTTTAGTGCAAAGTGTGACTTCCTAAACCTTTTTCTCTAGCCTCTCGATTCTCCCTTTTAGCTTGTCAACTTCGTTCCAAGCCTGCTCCTTTTTATCATAATCTTCTCTCAAGGGGGCCTTTCCCTTAGCCGTATTAGAGGCCTGGGGTTTGATTTCCTTCAAATTACTACTGGTTGGGCCCTTCTTCAAACTTTTAGACACATGGGAGGCACTACTCGTCGAGATAGACTTATCATCCTCTCCAGCCACCTGTTCCTCCAGACTTTTGTTGTCACTCCCATTTCCACTATCTGAATCTGAAGCCTCTTTGAGACTTCCCACGTTGTCCTGCTTATATACCAATCTATTAGATCTGTGAGGGGTATTTGGTTCTTCTATGATTTCGATGTCAAAATCAATTTGGTGGAGGCAAAATTTAGTTTTCATTGAAGTTTTGGCCTTAGGTCTTGGGGTAGGAGCAAATCATTTTTTATCCTTACCCTTTTCCCCCAGACCCATTGCAGGGGAAGCGCCATGGGGAAGGGCTTTCAAAGAAAGATTCTTGCTTGGGCCCAGTACATCCATAATACTGGTAGAAGGGGGGCCAGAGGAAATTGAGGTTTCATCAAGAGTGGGCGGACAAGGGACTTCTTGCACAGTGATAGGCCGGGTAGGGAAAAGGGCCATGTGAAAATGATAAAGCCTAGACATAAGGCCTTGGTGCAAGATAGTATAATTCTTTCCAGAAATCGAGGCTTCATTAAATTCTGAAATAGTGCTATCCAGAGAATGAAACAGGAAAAACATAATGGAAATATATTGGTGATTCCTAAGGTGGTTAAGGAAATTAAAATGGTAGCAGTAGTAAACCCCATACCTTCCTTCAGCGTGAAGTACTTCATGATCACCATACAAATTCTATCCCATGGTTTCGGAAGTGCCTCCCAGTCATAGCCACCCCGTAGCTTGATAGGCTTCTCCTCACCCGGAAGAATTGGTTAAGACTAATTTGGTCTGGCACTTTTGTGGTTTTCTTCCAGGTTCATCCACTATTCGGAAGCCCCGTAGCTCTTGCTATAACCTCCTCAGAGAATTCAAAAGAAATTACGCCGATGGTAACCCTACCATCATTCCAAGAGGTGACAAAATTATTTGACAGGCCCTCGTCGTGCCTAGTCATGGCCTCCATATACTGGGCAATGCCACCCTCTTTGCAAATGTGCCAAATAGTGTCATCCACCTTCCACTCATCACACTTGTTTGGCTCCACGTGCACTCTGTCCCCACCCATAGAACCCACACAAAAGTGTTCGAAAATGTGCCTCAATCTTACTAGCATGTAAACTCCTCAAAGAGAAAAGTTGGTGAGACCCTATGGAAGTCTTACCGACTAGCAGTTGTGTTCTAAACATTTGAAGTGTTCAGGTTGCCGAGACTTTGGTTCTGTCTTGCCGACGGGAGTCATAGGCAAAACATGTCAATCGCTATGAAACTTCCATCTCATTTCGCCCATACAGATCTCCTGCCGACGGGTTGGTTTCTAATGGTTATCGGGGAGACTCATGGCGATAGAAGTCATCGGGGAGAGGCATGAACATTCAGAATGACTTATTCCGACCGAGTGTGTCTCGCCGAGGTTTTACACTGGCGACGGATGGAACACATCGGGAAGACAGTTGAACCTTCAAAGTGACTCATTCTGATAGCTCTAGTCTCAGCAATGGGTTGGCTCCTGGTGATCGTCGGGAAGACTCTTGGCTGACAGATTTGTAGTCGGTATGAACTCTTAGTGATAAGGTTTCTCTCACCGATAGGCAGGTGCTTTCAATGAGAACTCTTGCCGATAGCACTTGTCTCGCTGATAGATCTGCACAAGATGGATTTGAGTTCGGTATGACCTCTCGTCAATAGCAATGGTCTGGCTAATGGTTCTACAGTGGATATTGATGTGACGTCTTAGCGATAGAGTGAGTTCAGGCAACAAGTTTGAACTTGATATGACTCTTGTTGATGGTGGTGACTCTGGCCGATAACGACATTCAAGCATTGTGGCATCGAGGAGACACGACCTAGTGTCTCGTCGACATGCGATATAGTTTGAACGCCTTGACCGAATGTCTATCCTACGTGGTTTGTTTTAAGCCAATCAGAGAAGTGAAATGTGAACTGTTAGCAGTTGGACTGTTGTGACCGTTCCTATGTGGAAGATGAATAGATTGTGAGGAGAACGAGTATGCTCTGGTAATGGCGGATGACGATGTATAGTGTGTGATAACAAAATGTTGCTCGATTGAACACGATTAGATCTGAGTGAATTCATTGTACGTTTTCTGAGAGCTATTTTGTACAAGGTTGATTAGTGAATGTTGTTGTAAATTGACATCAGAAAGTGAAGTCTATACTCTATATGTAATTTTTTTTATTGTAATACAAAGAGGATTTTCTTGGTGTGGTGGATTTTTCTCCCGTAAGGGTTTTCCCATGTAAATCTGGTGTCTAATTGTGTATGGTCATTTCTCTATTCTGTTATTTCTTTCTTGAGTATTTTAATTGAACTGTAATTATAAAATTTAAAGTCGCCTTTGCATTCTTCCCTGAGGTTTTGACGTTAGGAGATTTTGTTCCACACCTAAGCTTTCCTTACAAAAATTCGTAGACCACCTTAACAGTAAAAAGATAACCAGGGCACAAGAGATGGCAACCAATTCTAGAAACGTCCATAGGGAAAATTTCGGTAAGAAGTGACATGAAAAGTTGAAAAAGAAGACAATAAATTCCATAGCTCACATCCCACACAAAGGTAGAAGCTCCCTCATGCAAATCATCCAAGGCATGAAAGGGCATAATATCGACAAAGAACTTAGCTAGCTCAAAAAATCTAACAAAATTTGCTAAATTATGAGGCTCAACACGAAAATTTAGGGGGTTCAAAAAATGATGACCCCATCCACCACTAGGAATAGAAAGACTCACCTTGCCATTGGCCCAATAGAGGCCGTACATGCCAAAGGATAATCGCATTATATCCATCACCTCACACAATGACCAATTATTCAAAATCATGCTCTCGCCAAAAATACTAACCAAAGTTAGTACGAGCCAGGCTAAAATAAGAAGAAACCTTCTAGGGCTCATCATTTATATTGTTGAGATCTTCCCTAAAAAAATCCAAAGTTGAGGGGGGCAAAACATCAACTCTTTTCCAACACCTTAGCCCTTCAATATCAAAACCCACTGTCGCTAAATTGTCAGCAGTCGAATTCCCCTCCCTATAGACATGCTGGATAGTAAAGTCCTGAAGTCCATTTAGGAGGGAGAAAATATCCTCAATAATACCTTTTAAAGACCACCCCTCAATCATCTTGCCTTTAGTGGCTTCCACAATTAGCATCAAGTCACCTTCAATTTCCATGGTCTTGACTCTGAGTGACAACACAATTCTAAGACCCCACAAAAGAGCCATACCTTCAACCTGATTGCTAGTGTGATCTTTCAATTTCCCAGCATAGGTAGCCACCAGGCTACCCATATGATCCCTGATAATACCACCTCGAGCTGCCATACCTCCCCTAGCACACCATCAAAATTTAGCTTAACCCAGGACGACTTAGGGGTTTTCCATTTAGTATTCTTTTTGATAATCATTTTGGAATTATCAAATCTTTGGAACTCACTAGGTGAATTCCAAACACTGGCTATTCTTCTATCCTAAGTAGATAGGGGATTACTAGGCGTCTTCCATTTATAGGTCGAAATGTTATCTAGGAGGAGCTTATTAAGGATTATCAACAAACCATCCACATTGTTCACCGTCTCTCTGAAAATCCTATTATTCCTTTCTTTCCACGGACACCAGCAAATGTGAGGTGGAATAAATTGCCAGAGTAGTTTGATTAACGGATGTTTGGAGGGGCATTTCCAATTTAAGATAAATTGGTGGATATCTCTATCAAAGACCCAAGAGATGTTCAAAATTTGTAAAACATTCTACCAGACTTGGGAAGCAAACTGGTAGTGAATAAAAAGATGAGATATAGTTTCTTCTTCCACTATGCAAAGTGTACACCAATTAGGGAATTGAAAGCCCCTCTTAACAAGGTTGTCAATAGTTAAAAATTTACCATGAATGGAAGTCCACCAAAAGAAATTGATTTTAGGGATTAGTTGATGATTCCACACCTTCTTCCAACAATGCTCATCACCTTCAAACTTGAGACGCAGATGGTAAGCAGACTTAACAATGAACTCCCCTCAGTGGTTCTTAGTCCAAAATATCCTGTCCTCCTTGGGAAATGAAGGAAGCCTAACCATACTTAGAAGCTCCTGGAGCTCCACAACCTTTGGAAGAAGGTTCAACCAATGCAAGAAAGTCAAATTTAAAGTTTTCCATTTAGCTCTAGGTGAAGTATAATCAGCAATGTAAGTACCAATAATATCTTTAGCGAGCCCCCTCAATATATTAAAATGACTGTCAGCAAGGGGTCTGCCCCCAATCCAATAGTCCTCCCAGAATCTAATTGATCTCCCATTTCCAATCTGCCATCTAACCCCCTCCTTCAAAAGGGATCTACACTTTAAAATGTTGTTCCAAATTTTAGAACCAGAAGGGAGACCAACCAGGTCCAAGGCTCTAAAAAAAATGTCCCTAGTTAAGATATTTAGCCTTCATTATTCTGCACCATTCAGCCTTTTCCTGCACCAAATTCTAGCCAATCTTGGCAATAAGAGCTTTATTTAGATTAGTGATCTTAAAGGAATGTTTCCTAAAGGGGTGGGAATATATTCCCCTATTCTTCTCTTTTCCCATGTTTTTAAATTCCCCACTTTGAACCTCTATTACCTAGAAAAACATGGAAGCCTAATTATTTTTCCATCATGTGAATTGCTTTGATTTTAGAAGGCCTAAATTTATGCAAGGTAAAATTAAAGTGATATAGGGATTAAATGTAACTTATATAATGGGATGAGATCATTATACGAGCTAATGTGAGTGGGGTTGACAATTTTATATAAACATAAAAGCGATAATATAAAGAAGCCACTATATGTGAAATCAATAATCTTTTAGCATGGTGAAGATGCTAACGTTCACTTATTTCAAGATTTACTTTTAGAACAATAACTTTAGAGATTCATTAAAGAA
Organism: Sequoia sempervirens; assembly: GCA_007258455.2. Classification (NCBI taxonomy): domain Eukaryota; kingdom Viridiplantae; phylum Streptophyta; class Pinopsida; order Cupressales; family Cupressaceae; genus Sequoia; species Sequoia sempervirens. The sequence goes on along the minus strand of VDFB02105785.1, from coordinate 314,854,905 downwards.
AAATAATTTGAATATTAGAATGGTTATGCTAGCGATGTTATGTGGAGAAGAGGAAACCACATACGACAAGTAAGGAGATGAAAAACTAGGGGCGTAAAGGCAAGACAACTGTGGAAAAACTGCTGGAAATGAGTGAAGGGTGAAGATTTGATAACTTTGCATTGGTATGGATGCAGGATAGTCATCAATCGCTTGAGCTCATCCTTTGCTCTAAAAGTTTCTTTTAATGTTTAGATGAACCCTATTTTTTTTTGGTTTGGTCTTGAGCATGGAAATTTTCTTTTACAGAGCACTCAAGATGGTGCTAGGATGAAGGTAATCGACTACTACTTAGGAGTTTTTGTTTTTTTTATTCAATTTCTTTGCCACACAAGGGAGGGATCGCCCATATTGTTAAAACCTAAATGTGCTCATTATTAGGATCCTGGTTGAATTTCATTTGGTTCCTCATGTATTAGCCTATTCTCAGGCTGTGACTTGCCAAATAGGAAGGCATGAAGAGGTCAATGCCAACCATAGGACAAAAGAGATATTTTTTCTTAAAGGCATCAAATTCTTATTTTTTTTCTCTTGCTGGCTAGATCATGTTATACTTTCCTTTGGGCTTGGTTTCCATTTTTTTTTTATCTTTACTTCACTTTGGCACTAACGAAATAACTAAATTCTGCTCTTCGAATTTTCTTCTTCTATAGGTTGGACAACATTTGATTTCAAGAGATACAAGTCACTAGGGTGCATATATTTATTATTTCCTCATATTGATCTATTCTAGGCAAAGTTACCTTCCACGTTTTTTTCTCCTACAGAGAGATTACAACAGTTTTGCAAGGTAGTGATACAGGGCTCAATTCTGTATCTAATCTTCTAAATTTTGTATTATGTTTTTCAAGCATTTATTTTAATTCATCCTACTAAGGGAAATTTACCCAAAGGTGTCATATATTTTCATACTCAAGCTTTTAGAGTACATCTAGCCTTAACTTACAAAGATATCATGAAAAAATATAGTACCCTTTTGAGCACAAGAGGGTCATGTTATCACTCTAAATTTCTATCACTCTTTTTATCTAACAAAGAAAACAATGCATTTACTTTTGGAAAAAAAAAAATTTAACAGATACAATACATTCGCTTTTGGAAAAATTTCATTAACAAAACCATTACATTTACTTCTAAAACAAATTTATTAACAAATACAATACTATTTACTTCTGAAACAATTTCATTAACAAAATCATTACATTTACTTATGAAACAAACTTATTAACAAATATAATACATTTACTTTTGAAACAATTTCATTAACAATGAAATATTGCAGTATAGAAAAGAAAAGCTTTCCAGAAGTTTTAAGAAAACTTTTCAAATGGAAAGATATAATCCAGCAAAAGTACTTTCCTAAGAACCAAATATGCTATATATGATCAAGTTACTAACAAGATATTAACATGGTGCATGCTTGTTTATTTGCAGATAAATTATGTACCTCTACATCCATAACATGGAATGAATGATACTACGAGTGTTCCACATATGACAACAATAGGGTCACTTATCAATCAATTATGGCTCTATAGTACACATTTATAAAACACATGGATTAGAGAATGTAATCTTTGGCTGCAACCATGAAGTGGAAGAGATTTCTAAAGCTCTCCTTGATTCCTTTCCAACAACACCTTGTTGACACCATTAACCACTACTGCTTAGCCTTGAACACATGCAATTTATTGTCAGAATTCCTTGTAAATCTAGAGCAACAAAAAACTTTGTTATGTGAATAATGGAATGCTTTCCACCCAGCTATAGGGCTGAAAGCAACCCTCCCCCAAGCTAGGGGAAAACCTAGGGTGACCAAAAACATAGCTTCACAATTCCCAGACATGACATAACATCTTACAACAACTTAAGACCCATCACCAAGCACATAACAAAGAAGTACTTTACCCTATGGTTACAACACAGGTTTTCACATCACATTACATATATTGCTCATAATTCATTTCCATGAATCCAAAATGGAGGAGGGAGTGGGGACATCTAAAAGGATAGGGGAGCTCATAAAATTTAAACAAATGTAGCCATTATCTTCAACTATTCTCACCAACAACCTGCCAACATACATCTACTTCCAATCTTCATTCGTCCTCCTTCACCTCCATACCCCACAAAGCCATAGTCATCACCATCACACATACACAACCAAAACACAAATTTCATGGGTACTCTTACCCAATTTACAACTCCCTACCTTGGACATCTCTCCCACTCTAAAACACCCTCATAGAGGTAGACCTAAACATGTGAATTTAAACACACAACATACTTCAAAACAACCACCTATAACACCATACAAACTGCACAACACATTATACATATTCCAAAATTAAGCACAAGAAGGAAGATAAGGAAGTACCAACCTAGAAAAAATCTTCAACTTGGAAATGGAATCCAATTAGTAGCTCAAGTAACAACTCCTTCCCTTCCAAGACTCTCCCTTTCTAACAGGTGAATAGCCCAAGGAGAAAACCATCCAAATCAGGTATGCCTAGAGTTGAAAACTCATTTTTCCAACCCAAAAATTTACTTAAAGAACCAAATTACTCATGGCTTATGGTGGAAGTGACAAGTGGTTAAACAACCTTATCCCCTCTTGATGAGTAAGCTCAAAAATCATGCATTAACCTTGAAACTCGTCACTAAAAGAAAACGTTTCCAAAAAGGGGTCATAAAGCCTCAAAATTAATTTTTAAACATATAAAGTTACTCCCAAGATCCAACCTAATGACCTAGGGTCATGAAAATGCCACAAACATGACTAAAGCACATCAATTTTTTCTCTAAAACTTGGGTACAAAATGTCACCACTACCATTTGCACCATCCAAGACATTGGAAAATAAAATAATATTTTTTACTAACACAACACCTAATAACATGTCACAACCCGACACGACTTAAATCCCCTTGGTGTTTTCTCCGAGTCCACTGGTCACCAACCTACACACTCAACTACAACATTAATCCATCATCATAATAAACAACACATAAAATTTACAACATGAAACAACGCATGAAATTTTCAACATGATTTCTATGTAGGAACATTTCCAATTAGCAGCTCATCATGTCATTCACCTCATGGCACAATTATCATAATATTAACAGAATTAATTCCAACAAGATAAATCACAATTGCACTTCATTTGATATCTACAAATCTATCTCAATCACATTTACATATGCTTGTAGGACAATAATAATAGAATCATCAGATTAGTTAAATTAACGACATGACATCATAAAACTTATATCGCTAAAGATCAACATATATGTAGCAATGTATCGAGTCTAAGATAACATTAGTATGTCAGAGCTAGAATCCATGGTATCAAAATATCCATAATAAAGTCTAAGATATCATCAGCATGACAGAGCTAAAATGTCGATAATCAATTCTAAGATAACATCAACATGATATAACTAGAATCCATGGTATCAAAATATCAATAATCAAGTCTAAGATAAAATCAGTATGATAGAGCTAGAATCCATGATATCAAAATATCAAAATATCAAAATTGAAATTGTCTATGCAGATCGTACTAAATGACATAAATCATATAATATCTGGTATAGAAAAAGTGGATCTCACAGGTTGTGGATCCTATGTGGAAAGTAATTTTGTGGAAGTGTTATGTGACCCTAGCTCGTGGGTGGATTGAATCTCAATCCTATGGTTGGGTGGAGAGTCCATTGGCCCATATTATCTTTCTTCTTTGTGGATCTTTGTATTTCAGGTACATGTGTTGAATAAGAAATAATATCTTGGAATTTTCAGCAAATGGATTTCAAGAGAGAAATAGGTTGGTTTTGTTGAGGTAACAATATTGCTTCCCCTATGCCAAACAATGATTCATTTAAAAGAAGTTTCATTTATTTGATCATAAAAACTGATAAACATGTGATTAAAACATATAATTTAATGTTTTTTTCTATTTTTAATCTTAGAAAAACATATTCAAATTTGTGTTAACCCATATCACCAATTATGATTTATTAGGAAAACATTGACATCCTTATTCACAATAAAAATCTGTCATAAAACAACCCTACAAATATGTTCACAAAGAATGAAAGACACAAAGTTAGATGATAAAATTTAAAGGGTTTCTAGAAATCCAATATTTGTAAAACATATCCAAAAATTGGAGAAACCTAGTAAACTAAATATAATTTATAATTAAAACATCACTGTCTCTTAATTTGAAACTAAAACAATAAATTAAAAACCAAAAGAAAATTGAGTGAAACTAAGTTAGGGTATCATGAAGGAAAGAGAAACATCTGAAGGAACTCTTAAATATTATAGATAGAAACATGAGAAAAACCCTTACATGGATTCTTAAGTTATTTTTAAAAATTAGTTTCCAGTTATCCATTAAGAGCCTTAATTGTATAGTACTTAGAAATATTGGTTCCAAATTGTTAATTTTATTTATTCTCTTATTTTTAGGATTGTGTTCTTGACAAAGAGTTTAATTATTTATCTGGTTTATTAGCGGATGAACAATATCTCCATTTTATCCAAGAATAATAATATTTTAATTTATATCAAAGTGATTCAAACAACTTATCATAAAAGAGTCTAAGTATAGTAAACAAAGTTAGTAATTGAAATCATCTAAGAATTGTTGTAAGAAGAATAATAATTTGGGTAGAGCTATGAAGTAAAGAAATAAGGTTTAATTTGTGAATTATAATGTTAAAGCTTCTAAATCTATTAACGAACTAAATAGTCATGAATTATGTGTATATGTTTAGTTGTGTGTGTATACTGTAAATATACATAATCAATCTCAAATTGTCGAGTTATAGTCCTATAACGTTAGTGTGTTCAATATTGGATGCTATAGTTCTTGTTAGCTTATTTCTTGTAGGTTTATGCTTGTAATATTGGTTTAAAGTATTGTTTAAATTATTGTCTTCATTTCTAATGATTAGGCATTAAATAGCTCACATGGAAAGGTAAATAGATTTAGGTTGATTCACCACTTACAATGCATCTTTAGTATTTGATTTTATTACACATCTCAACCTTTATGTAATATTGATTTTACCTTCACAAACAATTTTAGATGTCCAATTTGATTATGATTTAATGGTAAAAAATATCTTTTGGGGGGCTAACTTAATGTTATTGTGAACATTTAATACTAACCTTATCAAAATATCTTCCATGTTTATGTATAGTTTAAATGAATACAAATGATGTTGACAATTAATGTAAAGTTGGAACAGTAATGTTTGATTTTAAAAATGAAAAGTCATTCATTTTGTTTGTATTAACATTGGGTGTATGCATTATCAAAATCATCATAAAGTAATGATTACCAAATTCCTTAGTGACACTATCATTATTATTTTTATTATTATTACCATTCCCTCTTGTAAATTTAATTGTTGGATTAATAGAGAAAGTATCTAACTTGAAAAATATTCTTTTGGAGCGTGTGATACTTCATCATTATTGCTATTAAATCTATAATGTTAGACGAGTTTTAAATTAAGTAGTTTATCTTTAATTATTCTATTTAATTACTTACAACTCTTATTTAGTTACTTTGTAGTATTTTATTCACTTAATCTTGGGGAGGGCATTACATAGTTATCAGAGCACCAGGTTGCTACACTTTGGGAGCTTTGGGGAAAAAATAGTAATAATACAAATGGGTAAATAGATAGATTTTATTAGTTAAAAATGTAGATACACCATTCGTTTGATAATAGACGAAAGTTGCATTGAATTCTTTAAATTAGATGTAAATGCTACATTTTAGTTTCTCAACATAATTGCAATGGAAGGGAAATAGTTTTGTTTTTTATCATGTTGTTTGCCAAATGTGTATAATGTCTTAATTAGTGAGTAAAGTTGATTTTTTGATAGTGTGGGGAGAAGTAATTAAGTGATCTTATCCTTAGTCTTGCAATAAAAATTTAAAAGTAGCATATCAATTATAACTAGTTTTAAAAAAACCTAAAGTTATTTTCTCTCTCATCCTTGAATTCAAACATTTTAGATTCCCAACAATGTTGTGATTATTGTCTTCTTGTTCATGTTAGGAGCAAGTTGTTTAGCTTTAGGAGGGAATTTTCCCTGAATCACTTAAGCTTATGAAAAGTTTATTTGAAGAATCTTTGATGTTAATTGTAATTGTTCATTTTCAATGTTTCTCTTTATTTGGATTCTTGGTTGAGTATAATTATTCTTGAATTCGTGTAACCCTAATTAGAGAATTCATATAAGAAGGAAAGATATTTATATGAAATTGATTTTTGGCTTTCAAAGAATTAATAGTCTTGTTTATGGGAAATTTCATTTTGGATATAGTTAATTAAAGTTACTTATGTTTATCACTTTAACTTGCTTCATAATAGAGATAGATGCTAACTATGTAGAGTCATTTCCTTGAACAATTATTTAACGATTGTTGTAGTAAAGTGGGCCATCATAATTGGATGCTCTCTTGGTTGTGCATTATAAATTCAATACAATCTAGCTGTCCACCATAAAACATGGGTTGATTATTAAGAATGCTCCTTACTCTAGATTTTTTTATTGTGTTACAATTTAAATATGAAAACTATCTAGTTGAGTTGATATTTTTGACAAGTGTGATCTTTTTCTATGAATTTAATGCAATGTTATTCATATGTTTAGGACATCCCTAGAATTTGAAAATATTAATGTTGATTGTTTAAAAGTTGTCCTATTCAAAAGATTTGATGGTTTAGTATTGTAAAATATTATCTTATTTCTCAAGTAGAAGATTGGAAATGAGATAAATTAGCCTCAATTATTAGTGATTATCTTGTTTCTAGTGATGATGCTTAAATTTGGTGCAATGGGAATATGAGTTGAATCATGTTGTAAACAAGGAGTTTAACCTTAGTGGTATATTGTGTTTTGATCTATGGTGAAAAAAATTATTGTTTTAATGTTTGTTTTGAGAGTCATGTTGAGGATTGAGAATTATGTGAAATTCCTTCTTGGAAATCCAATGTGATAGTGATGTAATTGGGAGTTAGTAATTGTTTCAAATGTAAACTAGTTCATGCTTTGATAGTGCTAAGTGGTCTTTATGTGTTTCAAAGTGGCTAAAAGTTGTTTTTTTAAAAGTATGTCTAAAGTTATGAAAGTGCAACGTAATATGTGTTGTGAGAAACCAATAAATGTTATGTTTGTAACTCAAGTTTGAGATACTAGGTATCTAATGTGGGATAAGGGTGTGGTGGGTATCTGGGATGATCTAATTTTATATACCCTCGTGTTAAATTATGTGTGATGATATTGCATTTTTTTTGTGTGTTTTGGTTTAGTGTGGAGTCTTGTTTGTGTAATGGGGGTTTGGGTGTGCCTAAGGAGTGGATCTCGCTTGAGGGTTGAGAGCCTCCTTTGTTTGGGGTTGAGAGAGTCCCTTCGTTCTTTGGAACATAGGAATATTGTGATTCTTGATAGCCAACAAATAGATGTCAAGAATTTGGTTCTCCCTTGGAACGTTGAGTTGAATCGACTCCCCCTTTGAGGACCGCATTTGTTGGTCCATAGTGCAAAGCCATTTTACTTGAGTGTATCCCATGGGTTGATGATGGATCTAGTGTGACAAACTTTGGATGAGCTTCACTTGAGCTACAAATGTTACAGAGATTGGATATTCAAAGGTATGAGTAGTAGACGCAGTGTTTATGTGGTATCAGTATTGGTCTATTCACATACAGGTACTTCTTTAACTAGTCATGATCCTAAGCAGTGTTTGAAATAGAGGGAGAAGAATGTAATTGTTTAATTCTTATCATCTAGTATTTGCTGAAAGAATAAAAAATGACAAAATGTAAGACTTGTGAAAAACTATATATATTACATCATTTCTTAAGTTACAGGATTTGCAGTGATTATGATAGAACTACAAGGATGAGTACAGAGATATGTGTTGGTGAATGATGTTCTATTGGGTAAGATTTAGTGTATAGATCACTTATTTTTCAAGCTACTTTAGATATATATGTTTATGGCTATTTGGTTGGCATGTTTCGGGTTGTGTGGGACTATGCTTGGTTAATATATGATTATTTTGTGGTTTGAGACCACTATATTGTTATAAGTGGCATGAGACCACTATGTTTTTCTGACTATGTGGTTTGAGAACCATCATTCCCCTCCACCCCTTGAGTGGCTTGAAGAAGTCACATAATGCATGTAATGTGCCAATTTTTGTGAAATGTGTATTTTATTTTCTTTTGTTGTTTTTGCCAATAGTATTATATTTTTTGGATATTTAATTTTATGTGGTCATTTTTGCCTCAAGGACTTAATTTAATTTAAATAGTGTTTATTTGGATTGAAATGCTTCCTTTGTACTTGATTTATTTATTTATTTTCTTCTTTATTTCTTGAGATTTTGTTGTAAATTTTGAAATCTTATTTGTATCTTCTTAAGTTTGAGGCCTCTTTGAACTACTGGCATATGTGTTGTGATGTGAACTCTATAAACTGCTATATCCAAGAGGGATCCCTAGCAGGTCATATGGGGGTGCAGATGCGCTGGGGAATTTATCTTATGAAGATGGGGATGTGAATGGGACTGGTATGGGACAGTCATAGTCCATTCTCCCCTAGTCTATGATTAGTGATATGACATTTGGCACTGTTCCTCCTCGTAAATCCCATTCCCTGAACCGTGGGATATGTCAGTGTTGTGTTGATGGTGTGAGTGTTGTAAACCAATATTTGTGATGTTATGCATTAATTGTTGGAATTTCCATGATAAAAGGAAATGAATGATTGTTTGAGATGCAAATCCATTATGTTGTGAAATTATTGACCGATTTGTCAAAGTAATGCTGATTAAAGTGAACATGTATATGTATAGTGTAGTGCTTAGTAACCTTATAAGTGATAAATGAAGTAATGTGAAATGGATATCTATAATATTATTGTGTATCATGGATGGATAGTCTTTCAAGTAGACAGTTAAATTTTAAAGTTTCCTAATATTTTAGAATACTTTGGAAGATAAAATTTTCTATTGTCATACTTGGAAAATTTTGCAAAAGATATTATTGACAGGTGCTTGTTCCTTGTGTTTAACTTCACTTTTAGGGACTTCTTGGGGGGGGGGGGGAGAATGTAAAACCCTGTCCCTTATGGCCTTGTTGATCCTATTAGTTTTTGATGATTTATATGTTATATTCTATGTTCTTTCATGTTGGATAGTACACATGGGTGATGGTTGTTGTTACACCATGAAGTTGTTCATATTCTTGACTAACCCTATCTAATGGTTATTGTGAATTCTTGTGATAGTCAGATGAGTTCCATTCTTTGTCTACGTAATTATGTAATGATCAACATGCTCAATTATTGGTAATAATTTAAGTGAATTACATTGTAGTAGGTTATTACATATTATAGATGTGAGTAGGTGTGATTATGAAGAAAATTATTGATATTTAATGTTACTTATAGTAGTATGCATACTAAGTTAAATATTTTATCGACATAAGTGGTGATATTTTGATAATAGGTAGTATTCACTCAATTGTTCCTTGAATCCATAACAATTATCATGTGAGTAAGGAGTGTTAAATTGTATGTTACTTGTGTATATTAGTGGATCTAATTTTTTAGTCGATTTTTATTCTTGGAGTTTTTACTTCATGTCATTTGTTTTAATTGAGTAATACTGACATACTTTCTTGGTTGAGTAAAACAGGTAAAAAATGGCCAATGTTGATAAGGGGGTCACATAGCTACTTCTATTATTGTGTCTTTGTGAAATATTAGTCTTCTCATGTGCATGTGATTTAACCTTGTTTTGTGTGGTATGGGTTGTGTGTATGTGAGAGTTGTTTTATTAGTCCCTTAAGTTACTTTATTAGTATGGTCACTTATTTTATGTTTTATGTAGTCTTTATGTGGGTTTATTTGTTTAAAAAAGTTCCCTAGGTGATAGGTTTATGGGATAGGGGTATTTTTATTCCATAAAACCCCTTTAATAAAGTCTTAAACCCACTCTAATTACTCATAAAAAGTGATGAAAATTAGAGTTGAAAGGGTGGCTGGGAAGTTGAGAAGGTGGTTGTCTTTTCCCCGTCCATTTATTCTTTCTATTTGTGTGGAGGAGCGGGTTTCTCTCTTTTGCTTTTTGGATTGTTCTTGAGTTTAAGTTTGATTTTCATTCTTCATTTTTGAGTTCTTTCCATGTTTGTGAAGAGGAAGGAGCAATGAAAGAGATATCTTGGATAGTGTTCTACAATTTGTATAGAAAACTTTCTTGGTGAGGTCTAACCTTTTAGTTTTCTATCTTTGTTGATTTGTAATGAGTTTGTTGTCATATTGATCTTGCTTATAAAAAATATATGTGAAATTTGATGTTGAATACCTTGTTTAGCTGCAAGTAGTGTGTTGGGGTTTGCGTTGAGTCTTCCACGCTGCTTAGTTTAATTTTATTTATACCCTTTTTGTGTGTTAAAATAAAGAAATATGAATGCAAGATGTTGTGATATGCAAAGTATGTAAAGTGTAAACTTGTCTAGGAATCCTTGTGATTACTGGTTGTAATGTGTCAAGTTTATTTATGTGGATGTTATATGTTGCACTTTGGTTGTGGATCCTATGTGGAAAGTAATTTTGTGGAAGTGCTATGTGACCCTAGCCTGGGGGTGGATTGAATCTCAATCCTATGGTTGGGTGGAGATCCCATTGGCCCATATTATTTTTCTTCTATATGGATCTTTGTATTTTAGGTACATGTGTTGAATAAGAAAGAATATCTTGGAATTTTCAGCAAATGGATTTCAAGAGAGAAACAAGTTGGTTATGTTGAGGTAACAATATTGTTTCCCCTATGCCAAACAATAATTCGTTTAAAAGAAGTTTCATGTATTTGATCATAAAAACTGATAAACATGTGGTTAACACATAATTTAATGGGTTTTTCTATTATTAATCTCAGAAAAATATATTCAAAATTTGTGTTAACCCAAATCTCCAATTACGATTTATTAGGAAAACATTGACATCCTTATTCATGGCAAAAATTTGTCATAAAATAGCCCTACAAATTTGTTCACACAAAATGAAAGACAAAGAGTTAGATGATAAAAATTTAATTCTAGAAATACAATAATTGTAAAACATATCCAAAAATCAGAGAAACCCAGTAAACTAAATAGAATTTATAATTAAAGTTCATCATTGTCTCCTACTTTGAAACTAAAACAATAAATTGAAAACCAAAAGAAAATTGAGTGAAACTAAGTTAGGGTATCATGAAGGAAAGAGAAACATCTGAAGGAACTCTTAAATATTATAGATAGAAACATGAGAAAAAACCCTTACATGGATTCTTAAGTTATTTTAAAAAAATTAGTTTCCAATTATCCATTAAGAGCCTTAATTGTATAGTGCTGAGAAATATTGGTTTCAAATTGTTGATTTTATTTATTCTCTTATTTTCAGGATTGTGTTCTTGACAAAGAGTTTAATTGTTTATTTGGTTTATTAGCGGATGAACAATATCTCCATTTTATCCAAGAATAATACTATTTTAATTTATATCAAAGTGATTCAAACAACTTATCATAGAAGAGTCTAGGTATAGTAAGCAAAGTTGGTAATTGAAATCATCTAAGAGTTGTTGTAAGAAGAATAATAATTTGGGTAGAGTTATGAAGTAAAGAAATAAGGTTTAATTTGTGAATTATAATGTAAAAGCTTCTAAATCTATTAACAAACTAAATAGTCATGAATTATGTGTATATGTTTAGTTGTGTGTGTATAGTGTAAATATACATTATCAATCTCAAGTTGTTGAGTTATTAGTCCTATAACGTTAGTGTGTTCAATATTGGATGGTATAGATCTTGTTAACTTATTTCTTTTAGGTTTATGCTTGTAATATTGGTTTAAAGTATTGTTTAAATTATTGTCTTCATTTCTAATGATTAGGCATTAAATAGCTCACATGGAAAGGTAAATAGATTGAGGTTGATTCACCACTTACGACACATCTTTAGTATTTGATTTTACTACACATCTCAACCTTTATGTAATATTGATTTTACCATCACTAACAATTTTAGATGTCCTAGTTGATTATGATTTAATGGTAAAAAATATCTTTTGGAGGTTAACTTAATGTTATTGTGAACATTTAATACTAACCTTATCAAAATGTGTTCCATGTTTATGTATAGTTTAAATGAATAGCAATGATGTTGAAAATTAATGTAAAGTTGGAACGATAATGTTTGATTTTAAAAATGAAAAGTCATTCGTTTTGTTTGTATTAACATTGGGTGTATACATTATCAGAATCATCATAAAGTAATGGTTACAAAATTCCTTAGTAGCATTATCATTATTATTTTTATTATTATTACCATTCCCTCTTATAAATTAAATTGTTGGATTAATAGAGAAAGCATCTAACTTGAAAAATATTCTTTTGGAGCGTGTGAGACTTCATCATTATTGCTATTAAATCTATAATGTTAGACAGGTTTTAAATTAAGTAGTTTATCTTTAATTATTCTATTTAATTACTTACTACTCTTATTTAGTTACTTTGTATTATTTTATTCGCTTAATCTTGGGGAGGGCATTACACAGGTGGGAATTCTGTCAAACAACTAGATCTAGATGGTGGTCTGCAACTTGGTCTATAGAGTTCTTCCTTTTCTACTGGGAAATGTTATATATGTACTTGATCTTTATGATGTTTATTGTTTAGAGACATATTGTAGACATGATTTTTGTATATATATTCATCGCCCATTCTAGGCCTCGTATATATGTATTATTTTATATCATCCTATCACACTTGTTTCACATGATGATGGTGTACTATGACATTCTCCCTTTTTTTGATGATGATATATATGAGATATACCTTCTCCAATTCGGCTCATTTATATTCTTATGTGATGATCATGGATGAATATGTATGATGATGTATGTTTATATATGTTTTTTGTACTTTTCTGATCTATGCATGATGTGGATAGATGGATCATAATTTATATCATATGATGTTTTATTATGGATCAATATATCGTTTTGATATATGATATTTATATGTTGTTGATATATGATGGATGTATGTCATTTATTCATGATACATGATGTTTTTATTTCTTTTATTATCATCATGATATGTGTTTGACAACATTTGTGTATGTAGGATGGATATGGTACTAATGATATTATGAATGCAAGATGGATGTTATTTAGAAGAAATACTTGATGATGGATAGAAATTTTATGTCGTTAGTACTAATGAGTATTGCTTTCGCTTTTCTTGGAGGCTTCACAGTTTGAACAATCCTATTTGATGTAGCAAACATATATGATGCACTAGAGTATTAATGCCCAAGGTGACTTTGTATCCATTGCATGGACTTTGACTCTAAAAACAAAGAATATTATTTCCCATACCAGACACAAAAACTTTGTTTAAAGTATATAATCAGGTTATGTTTAAGAAATTTTTGGAAAAGTTACACAAAGAGGTATAGAACACCTAAAATGTAACTACTTCACGAATTTTTTCAACAAAACTTTCATACACTCACTAAAGCAAGTATTCGCCATGGTAGTATTACAAAAATATCTTACAAACAACAAATCAAAATGATGCTCAATTGCCCCCATTCCTTCTCTAAATCCTTATGGACATCCTCGAGAGATCTTTGGAATGATTCAATAAAATAAATCATAAAAATAAGACTATAAAATGATAAAAAATGTTGTAATATCACTTTCCATATCTGTTAAGGCATATCCCAGGATGTTGTTGGTGAATTGTCAAAAGATAGGTAAGCAGTACTTTGGCATTGTTTCTGTTTGTTTTGTGATCAAATATTTGTGATTGTTTTGCTTGAAAGTTCTAACTTTGTTGATGTTTTCTTTGTTTGTTTGTTTTTTTTGTCAAAGGGTGAGTGTGATGATCTGTTTATTATGGGTGAACAGTTTATTGCAGATTTTGATGACGGGTTTATGTCTTTTTGATTTTTTGAGTTTTATGACGCTATTTTTGTTGTTTTTAGGGACTAACCTAGGGCCTCGAGGGGTCATAAAAAATAAGCCTTGCCTACATTGTACACATAGAGGCTCGTAGTTCACTTGGCTTGAATTTTTTTGACCTTTTCTATTCTTTGAATGTTTTTGGATTTTGATTTTTTTTACTATGGAATAAAGTATAATAGAAACCTAAGGGGACTGACCTACGGTCTTAGGGGTTGTTTAAGCCTTGCCTATGTTGTACATGTAGAGACCACATAGTTTGACTGATTGAATCAAAGAATAACTATTTTGGAGATTCAAACAATAGTTTAGATTGATATCCCACTTCTGGTTCTAGAGGATATGTTGTGGGAAATCTACTTGAACTAGCTATGAGGTTCAAGAAAATGTTGATATCTTAGAGTTTGTTGAGTGAATGAATAATCCAAAGTTGTTTTGATTTTTTGTTTTTTTTTTGAATGTTTATGATTTTTTTGTTTTGACCATGATAGGACGCTCAAAGATCTAATCCATGACTAGCTTTAAGAAGTTGCCCCTAGTTGGAGACAATACTACTTTCCTAAATTAGTACCAAGCCACGGTTGGACACATGTTTTATTATGAGATGAATGGGTAGACGTTGTGGATAGTACCAATAGATAATGATGTAAGTTTTATTCAAACATAGTGCCTGTTTGCCAAGTTTTCACTATAGTTCTGTTCTAGAAGCGCCACAAAGTGGTTTTCACTTAAAGAACATTTTATTTCTCTTTACTATTTTTTCTATGGAATATCAAGAAGTGAGACTATTGTTGTAATTGTTTCAGCAACTCTGTTGTTGATCCGAGGAATTTGTTCAAAGGCTATTGCGACAAAGTATTCCATGAAACTATCCACCATCCTTTTATATAGTAGCGATTTATCGTCTTTTGTTTGGTACTCATTGTTCACCTGTCTGATCACTATCTGAGAGTCTCCAAAAACAATTAGCTCTTTTATTCTCCATTTGATAGCCACTTTCAGCCTTGTGATCAAAGATTCATACTCTAAGATATTGTTCATGCATGGGAAAGTGATCCTATAGGCCTTGGTTGTACTATCTCCCAGTGGTGTGAGAAATAGAACACCTACTCCAGAGCCCTGTTGAATATGGGACTTGTCAAAGTATAGAGTCCAATGGCCCATCTAAATTGTCATCAGGATGCTTTCATCTGGAAAGTCCACTATGAGAGGCTTGTGATCATCTAGGGGTGCTTCGGCCAGTTGGTTTGCTATGATTTATCCCTTGATAGCTCTTCTATCCAAATAATCTATATCAAATTCACTCAGGATCATCACCCATTTAGCAATGTGGCCTGTTAGGGTTGCTTTTTCTAGTAAGTACTTCAGTGGGTCTACTTTTGAAATCAACTTTACCTTCTTGTTTAAGATGCAGTGTCTCAGCTTTTGTGTCACAAACATGACTGAGAGACACACTCTTTCTATGGGTGAGTAGTTTAGTTCATAGCCCACTAGTGTTTGGCTGATGTAGTATACCGCTCTTTCTTTGTTGTTATCATCTAGCTAGGCTAGGAGAGCTCCCAACGCTGTTTGTGTGGTAGACACGTAGAGTACCATTTCCTTGTCTAGAATAGGTGGCATGAGTATAGGAGTAAGTAGGTACTCCTTGACTTGTTGGAACGCTTGGTAAAATATTCCATCCCACTTGAAGGTGATGCACTTGTGTAGGAGATGGGTGAAAGGGTGAAATTTTTCTACTAGTTATGTGATAAATCACTTGATGGATTACAACTTCCCTTGTAGGCTCCTTAGTTGTTTCAATGTCTTTGGTGGAGGCATCTTTATTATAGATTTTACCTTTGCAGAATCCACTTCAATCCCCATCCTTGACACTATGTACCCTAATATCTTTCTAGATGTTACTTTGAACATGCACTTCTTAGGCTTGAATCTCAAATTATATTGTTCAACCCAATAAAAAACCTTTGCAAGATTGGTCAAGTGATCTACCCTTTTGATTGACTTTGCTAGAATGTCATCCACATAGTCTTCCATGATTTTGTGTAGCATATCATGGAAGATGGTTGTCATGGCTCTTTGATATGTTTCTCTTGCATTCTTTAGACCAAATGGCATTACATTCTAGCAGAATGTCCCCCAAGCACAAGTAAATGCTATTTTGTGTTGATCGTTTGGAGAGATTTTTATCTAGTTATATCCAGAGAAACCATCTATTAAGGATAACATCTCATGCCCTATTGTTGGATCCACAATCACGTCTATACTGGGAAGGGGGAAGTCATCCTTTGGGCAAGCTTTGTTTAGGTCCCTAAAGCTTGTGCAAATCCTTATGCCCCCAGTAGGTTTTGACACTGGTACTAGATTGGATATCCATTCCAAATAATCAATGGGTGTAATGTAACCCACGTCTAGGAGCTTCTTTAGTTCTACCTTTACCAATAATGCTATCTAAGGATGCATTTTTTTGATTTTTTTCTTGATAGGCTTTGCTCTAGGGAAGATGGCTAGATGATGTACCACTAGTGCTGGATCTAGTCTAGGCATATTTGTTGCAACTATGGGAAAGTTTGGTGGTGTTGTCATTGATGTCAACACAATTCAATATGTTGCAGACTATGCATGTATAGTTGAGATGTTGTGAGTACATGGAGCTATCTTCATGATGTTGCAGATGTGTTGAATTGATGGGTTCCCAAGTGCTTTTGAGAAAATTAATAAAGAGTGAAGTTAGAGTTATGTATGTTTTCAAAATGTGCTCTGAAGAGTTGATGTTGATGATTAGATGGTGATATATATTGATCTATAGCTTATGGTTTAATGGAATGTGAAAATTGTGTTCACCGATGTGTGATTTTTTCTGGCAGAGTTGATCTTCTGTGGACTAGGAGAAATATTTTTGCTCCGCAGTCATCCACTTATTTTTTTCAAATCTTGCAAATTTGGAATGTGTCTTATAATGGTGTTTTGTGGGTTTTGGCAAAGATGCTTGTGGTTTGGCAATCCAAAAGTTGGGTTTCAATGTTGATGTATGTGTTTGCATAGTCCGGATGGACTGATGGAAAGAGTTCGGTGTTTGAAGAATGTTACACTTGCTACAGATATATTTGAAGGAACCTGAGATGTGTTCTCGTGCATAATGAAGGGTGTTGCATCATTTGTGTGTCATCTTCTTGTTGGAAAGCATGTACATTAATGTTCATTTGTGTTTTCATTAGGTTTGGCTAACCTGGTGGTTACACTTAATATGAAAAATAAAATTTAATTAAGGAAGCATGTGGTTGATCCGAGACATTATTTTTGGTCTTCGTTAAGTGTTTTATTTGTCCACTCTCATTCCTTTCCACCGTGAAAATGTTGAGTTGCCGACCTAATTTGAAGTTTTGAAATAAAGCTTATGTGGCCGACCTTGGAGAGAGTTTCTAAGGTTGAAGATGGTATATATGCAAGTCAAATTGCGAAGGATTGTATGATGAAAAGTAACGAAGTAAGCCACAAATAAAAGAGTAGAAGTGTGCGAAAGTGAGTTGAGGCAGCAATACTTCATTGTGTTAGATTCCTGAAAGCAGTGAACTGAAGGTTTTTGTATTCTTCTGATCAAGGCTGTGGATGTGTGTAAATTTTTGTGGTGGATCTTTTATTTTATTTTTATTAGTAGGCAATGAGCCTCCCTATTGGACAATGAGTCCTTTCTGTAGGCAGTAAGCCTTTATATCTGGACAGTGAGTCCTCTTTTGGGCAGTGAGCCTTTGTATTCAGTTTTGCTATCTCTTTATATTGTGAGTTAATCCTCACCGTGGTTTTTCCCTCATTGGGTTTTCCATGTAAATCTGGTGTTCTTTGTGTTGATTTTACTTTTTGTTATCTGCATTTCATGTTTATAGTTAATAACAGAACAATGTGGTTGTGAAGTTAATAAGTGTTGAAGTTTTGAGTATTTTGGTGACAACTGATTCACCCCCCCTCTCAGTTGTCATGTGCCTTTTAATAGCATATCTACATAGGTCCATGCAAAGTTTACCTTCTGGGCGTCGATGAAAGTTGTGAAGTTTTCTTTCTCTTCAAGATCAAGTGATGTCGCATGGTATGTTATCTTCGAGTCTTCTATTGTGCCAACATTTTGGACTTTGATTCTTCTACTAGGAGTGTTGATCTTTCTTGATATTCCGATATGGGGAGATTGAACCCTCCATCTTTGGGTGCCTCAAGGAGGTTTTCACTGTCAAATGCGTCCTTTATTTTCTTCTTTTCTGGATCTGATAGAGCCACACTGTGGTTTTCTCTAGGGGATCACATGTTTATTTTTATGTTTTCTCTTTCATATTTGTGACTAGATGATTCAATATCTCCACCGAAGTATACATCTTGTTCGAGTTCCATGACGAACCCTGCTTTGTGATCTCCTATTGGTATGTATATTTGAAGTCCCATGAACTTTGTGATTGCCTCATTGTTTTGGAATTGATCCAAAATAGGTGTATGTTGTTGTTGATCCTAATCTATGAGTTGTGGGTAGTAGAGTGGTAGGCTATTATCATTATTTGCAAAAATTATGGAGGTTGCCAAAAGGGTTAGTATGGCTCTAGTATCTTTTTCCCACTGAGTGTCTTGGTCGTCATTGCTAGAAGTGGGGGAATCATAGTCGGTGATGAAGGAAGGAGAATCCCATTCGTATTCATTAGAGTTCGTTCGAGAATGGTAATAGATATTAGGAATGGTTTTGATATATTGGAGAGGGAACCTATCGATGCTAAAGTTGTAGAATAAGTCTTCGACAGGTAAATCATTGTCCATGATATGGTAGATATCTAGTGCCTTAATGCTAGCAGAAGTTTCTTGTTTCTTAAAAGAGGTCCCTCTGGTTTTTGGAGTAACCACATCTTTTGGCTTATAACCTAGTCCCATATTTTTCTTTCTCTATTCCACTATGATAGGCTCTGATCAGCCTTGTTTGTGTAGCCCAAGGCCACCTGTTCCTTGATACCCCATTTGCTTAGCTAATTGATAACCTCTATTGCTAGGATCAATTAGAATGGATTGTGGCTTTTTTGGTTCTTTTTGGTCCTCCTTGTAAATCATGGATGAGAAGTCCTCTTTGAATATTTCTTCATCCTTCATGTCCGCCTACTTGGTGAAGATCGTGAGTTTTGCTATCATTTGCATTGTCTGAGTATGCTTGGTCTCTTCCAGACCTCCATAGACCTTGGGTGTTGATGGAAGCATGCCAATGTAGAATGCTTGGTTGAAGTTGTAGTTTCCATTACCCCTGTCCAGTACTTGAACCTTGGTTTCCATTTTTGGTTGCTCACTCGATGTGATCTTGGTTGAGGTCAACGGTAGCATGGAAGGGTCAACATATGAGAATGAGTGGAAGTCTATGTTGTTGGTAGGTATGCATTGGATTTTATTATACTTCTCTTCCAAATTTTTACAAAAGTGGAAAGGTTTAGGATCAACATATAAGGTTACCTCTTTTCCTTCATGGGGAAAATTTAGGCATTGATGAAATGTCAATGGTATTGCATGTAATGCATGGATCCAAGAGCATCCTAAGATGATATTATATGGCAACTCTAGGTCAAGTACTTGACATCAGTTTCTGTAATGGCTAGTCCTATTTGCATTGGTAGCCTAATCGTCCCTTCTGAATTCCTTTCAAGGTCATCATAGGCCCTTATAGTGATACTCTTGCCTTTTTCTATCACATCGTCAGAATACCCCAACTATTTGATGAATTTTAAGGTACAGATGTTTAGACTTGTACCATTATCTATCAATACCCGCTTGACCATGTTCTTGTGGACACCAAACTCTATGTATAAAGCTTGGTTGTGGAATGTTCTTTGTGAAAGATCTTTATTTGAAAAGACTAAATGATTGTTGGCTATAATTTTTCCAACCATGGCTTGGAACTAGCTAGGATTGAGGTCATTAGGGACCGATGTTTCCAATGCTTTTTCCAAATTTTCTCTATGTGTGGGTGACAGTTTTAACAACTCTAGGATTGAGATTAGGGTAGACATTTTCTTCAATTGTTCCATAATGCTATAGTCATTTGATGAATTAATTGTGGGTTTGGGTGGGGCTCCTTGTATTGTAACTCTCCCTCGATGGGTAGTTATGTTACAATTATTGTCTCCACCTCATATTGTCACTACATTTTCCCTATTACCATCTGCTTGTGAGAGGGTTCCTAAAATTGTGTCACTGTATGTGTAGTTAGCATTGTGGTACTCTTGTTCCTTTCCTTTGTCATTCCTTTTAGTGTTATTTTGGATTGGGTTCGTGTATATTTGAAGGTCCTTGTTTCTAGGACGATGTTCAACATCTACTTCTCCTTTTTCTATCAAGTTTTTGATGAGGTGTTTGAGTCCCATGCAATTTTTTGTGATGCGTCCTTTAATCTTATGGAATTCGCACAAGTCTTTCTCGTTATACCATAGTGTCTTGAAGCTAGGTTCCTCATAGTTTGGGTGATCATTAAGTTTGATGAGGTTTTGTTGTACTAGCTTTCACATGAATGTCTCAAGTGACTCACCTAGTACTGTGAACTGTCTCATGGGTTGATCATATTGTCACTACATTTTCCCTATTACCATCTGCTTGTGAGAGGGTTCCTAAAACTGTGTCACCGTATGTGTAGTTAGCACTCTGGTACTCTTGTTCCTTTCCTTTGTCATTCCTTTTAGTGTTATTTGAGATTGGGTTTGTGTATATTTGAAGGTCCTTGTTTCTGGGATGATGTTCAACTTCTACTTCTCCTTTGTTTATCAAGTCTTGGATGAAGTGTTTGAGTCTCGTGCAATTTTTTGTGGTGTTTCCTTTAATCTTATGGAATTTGCACAAGTATTTCTTGTTATACCTTGGTGTCTTGAATATAGGTTCCTCATAGTTTGGGCGATCATTAAGTTTGATGAGGTTTTGTTGTACTATCTTTCACATGACTGTCTCAAGTGACTCACCTAGTATTGTGAATTGTCTCTTGGGTTGATCGTATTGCCTCTATTGCCCTCCTTGATTCGTTTGTTGGCTTATAACTTGATTGTTCTTAGGATAGGTAATTTGGTTGTTTTGAGTGTTACTTGGAACATAGCTCGTTTGTGCCACTTGTGATTTGTTTTGAGGCATGTTTTGTGCATTCCATAGTGCTCTAGCATTAACCACTCCATTGTTTGTAACGTTCTTGTTTTTGAACCAAACTTTAGGTTTCTCGTTTGAACTAGAGGGACTGTCTTTTGAGTTATTCAATTTAAGGACTCCCCTTGCAAAGAGGGATCTCTCAATATGTAATACTTTTCAATTGTTTCTTCAAAGTCTATGGGACATAACATAGTGATTTGGTAGTTAATCTCGGGTAGGACATTTGAGATGAAGATATCTACCAATTCCTTGTCTGGAATGGGCCATTTGCATCGACTAGATTTGTGACTCCATCATTGTAGGTAGAAGGTAAAGGAATCTCCTTGAGTCTGTTTGATCGTAGATAGATTTGTGATGGTGACATCTTGCTCTATGTTGAATGAGAAGTGGCTTATGAACTTGCTAGATAGTTCATTGAAGGTTTTAATTCTTGGTGATAGATGGGTGAACCACTCCATAGCATGACCTATAAGGCTACGTGGAAAGAGCCTCATGAGATAAGCGTCATTGTTTTGTACCTCCATACATGACATTGATAAGTCTTGTACATGCTCTACTGGATCTCCTCTTCCTTTGTATTTGTCAAACTTGGGTATCTCATTTTTTTTGGAAAAGGTAGTGCAGTGATGGAGCGATCAAATGGGAATGGGCATATTTCCTAAAGGGTGCAGGTCTTCTTTGTTTTTCCTACCTGCATATTTGCTATATTTTGGATGATGGACTCTAGTTTCAGCTCCATCTCTTTTTTCGGTACATTTTTTTGCTAGTCCTACATGTAATATCCTTGTTGTCCCACAATGTTTGTTTGGTCATAAGCCGGATAGAATGGGGGTATTGAACCTTGGTAGGTGTTTTGAACATAGGGTGGGTTAAGTCCTTGTTGTGTGTAAGGAGGGTTAGCTCCTTGTTGTTGGGATGAAGTATACTGAAGGTTACCCTATTGATACATTAGCGGGTTACCTTGTTGGTAGGACGAATTTGGAAGGGTACCCTATGGTACACCTTATTGTTGGTATGAACTATGTTGAAGGTTTTCCTGATGGTGCATTGGTGGGTTACCATGTTGGTGAGACGACTGAAGAAGGGTGCCTTGTGGCATACCTTATTGCTGGGATGGACTATACTGAAGGTTTCCCTGATGATGCATTGGCGAGTTACCTTGTTGATGGGACGAATGAAGAAGGGTGCCCTGTGGCACACCTAGTTGTTGGGATAGACTATACTAAAGGTTTCCTTGATGGTGTGTTGGTGGGTTACCTTGTTGATGGTATGATTGAAGAAGGGTTCCCTGTGGTACACCTTGTTGTTGGGGGTGATATGGAAGGGGACCTTGCGGTCCACCTTGTTGATGGTACTACTGATTTAGAAGGGGACCCTGTGGTACACCTTGTTGGTGGTACTACCAATTTGGAAGGGGACCCTATGGTCCACCTTGTTGGTGGTACTATTGATTCAGAAGGGGACCTTGTGGTCCACCTTGTTGGTAGTACTGCTGATTCGAAAGGGGACCCTGTGGTCCACCTTGTTGGTAGTACTAGTGATTCGGAAGGGGACCTTGTGGTCCACCTTGTTGATGGTACTAATTTAGAAGGGGACCCTGTGGTCCACCTTGTTGGTGGTACTGATTTGGAAGGGGACCCTATGGTCCACCTTTTTTATGGTACTATGTGTTTTGGTAAGGGTCGATATTCAAAGTGTTTTGAGGTACATATTGTCTTGGAGGTGGATTGTTGCTTTATCGTATGTCCTGGGATGGTCCTCCTTGATACTATTGTGCCACTACCACATGCTCGATCTGAGTTGGTTTTCTGTACAAGGGGTTTTCGTTGGTTTGACAATTATTTTGTGAGAATACATGTGGCATGTTTGAGATCTCTATGGGTTCAAATATTTATCTCACAACTGAGTTATCCCTTAAGGGAATAAGATTAGGATCCTTGAGGGCCTCCACATTAAAATAATGGTAGTTTAGCACCACTTTGTGCTAACTTGAAGAAATATGAATTTGAGTCCTTT
This sequence comes from Sequoia sempervirens, assembly GCA_007258455.2. Lineage (NCBI taxonomy): Eukaryota > Viridiplantae > Streptophyta > Pinopsida > Cupressales > Cupressaceae > Sequoia > Sequoia sempervirens. Next base: position 314,831,667 of record VDFB02105785.1, on the reverse strand, counting down.
CTCAACAATTTTTTGATTAGTTTGAGCAACTTGGGGTTGTTGGAATGCTCAAATAGTTCCTCATCATTTATCTCCTCCTTAGTATCTACCTCTTCTATGATAACTCTTTCTAGGTCCTGGTTGTTTTGTTCTATCACTTCTTGTCGTTTGTGGTTTAGGTCTTCCTCACTGAATGTGTCTTTGTACATAGGTCTCTTTTGGGGTGTTTCAAGGTCGCTTGGCCTATAGCCCCATGGGACACCTTCGTCGTTCGTGGTGTTTGTTGGTGGGATGCTGGCATTGTTCTTGTTTGCTTCCATGTTCTTCCCATGTTATGATCTTGTAGTTATCATAAACAACTACCAAGCTTTTGTGAACGTTTTCGTGAATCCTATCTATGGAATGAAAAAAATGCTTTTGTTTTTGGATTTTCTATTTTAAGGGAAATGAAAGTGGTTTTTCTTTTGGTTCACTACATTAGATCTAAGGGTGGTTAACCTATTGAGAAGTGTAAATAGAAATGGTCTAATTGATTTTGACGGGTACGATATCTTCTCAACAAGGATTTTTTACGTGGAAACCCTGTTAGGTGAAAAAACCACAGTGGAGGTCAATCCACAATATGATCTAAGTATACTCAAAAAGATGTTTACAAAAATGGGAATGTACTTGCATTCAAGTGCATTGCCTAAAGCTCACTACTCAAAAATAGAAAGGCTTACTACCTTACAATCAATGTCAAAAGACAACTGGAGTGGTGAACTATGAAATAGAATCTACAAATTCCTGAGAATAGTTTCGGTTAAGCTCATCAATCGATTTCTTTGACCTTTTGTTTGATTCTGCTCTTCTACTCTATTTTGCTTCAACTCGCATCACAAAATCCTTTTATGCACAAGTGAAACTATGCATAATCGCTCTACAATCCTTCTAATTTTCACATCACACATTGACACACTTTGTACATATATCAAAATGATATAATCGATCACTTATATATATATCCACAACTAAAGATTTAATCGCTACATGTCGGCTCCAACAAAATATGAAATATTTACAAATTGTTGGCTCAATCCATAATTAAATTTCAATGCGTACCAACCAAAGTCGGCCACAACATAGTGAGGACCCAAATCAACATGCTTGAACACAAAAAAACTTAAAAAATTACTCCACGAATGTCCGCAATGACTATATTCACTTAGTCAGCCTTCATGTACTGTTAAACAAAAAATTAATCAACCGGATCTCCTAACTTGCACACGAATCGATACAAGGCTCTAAGATTCAAGAATAAAAGAGATCATATACCAAACAACCTTCCCTGAGATCCACAACTCAAAATGATAATAGAAAATTGCATGTGAATCGATGAACACAATTCTGTCGGATGCTCTGTTCTTGCTTGACAGTTAATCACAAAACTTTGATCTAACTTCTAGTAAGATCAAGTGATGACGTGTGGATCAAATCATTGACTAGGGTTTCCATAAATGACAACACCAGATGACTTGTGCAGTGTCTCTTTCCAACAATCTCCCCTTTGGCATTGATGGCAACACTTAGTGAAAAATGACTAAGTGTCAGATCAATACCAACATGAATACACTGCCAACCTTCAAAAATTCAAAAACACAACTCCCCCTGAGATGATTATAACATTTTTCACTATCCCATTCTCCCCCTTTGACATCAATGGAAAAGGCAGGAATCCACATACCAAAAATCAAACAAAAACTGCTATGATCAAACTACATATGTACAAATAGGCTTCTACAACTTACAAAAACTTGAACAGATATGCAAAATTGTTCTTCAACAGGTTCAAACTCGTGTCCCAAATCTTCTTGAGACTCTCCAAGATAGTCATGTGACCACATAATAGGTAAGATTGAATCTTTGTTGATTCAAGGTTCGCCGGATCACTGACCGCCATAGCATCTTGTGCTTCCTTCAATGCACTCAACATTGTTTCCATCTTAGGACCAATTAGTCCTCTAAGTTGACAAACCATTTCAACCATTTTACCTTCTTCATGCTTCAAACTTTTGATCTTTTCAAGCAGGGATATGACTTGACCTTCTTGCTTTCCAATAGAAACAGTTAGAGGATCAAATGCTTGAGTGATATCTGCTAACTGTTTCTCACATTCTTTCATTTTCTTTTCAATGTCCTCAGTGAACTTAGATAAAGATAAACATGACTTATAAATGTTACCACCTTTAGACAAAGCACTTTGGATATTCTTTACACAAGTAGCTAATAGACATTTATCATTATTTATCATCCCTTTCAACCTACTGAACCTTTTAGCATCAAACTCCTTCTAAACCTTATCCATAGCTAACTTCTCAAGTGACCCAAAATGAGTACTCACATAATTAACAAGCTTCTTCAGCTGACCGGATGGAGAATCAGACGAATCCTTGAAATATGAAGGCATGATCTTCTCCAAAATATTGGATGCAATATTCAACAGCTCACTATCTTCAATAGGTGATTTCATAATTTCTTCCCTTGCCTTGGCTTGTGCAAACGATGCAACTTTTAGTTTCTCAATGGGAGACAAAGTAACCAAATTGATAGGATCTTTAATCAATTCAAGATCAAAATCTTCATGTTACTCTTCTAAAAACTCCTTCATTGCCTTAGCAGTGTTTCTTGCTTCCACAAGAATCTCCTTCACTTCAACCTTCTTCTCTTCAGTCACCGATTTTGGCATGGCTTCAAGAATCTCTTTTTCCTCAACCGACACTACTTTAGGAGCTTCAGTCTCCATAGGAATTTCAGAATCATGTATATCTAGAGGAATCTGAGTGTCCTCAACTATATCTTCTTTTTCCCTCTTCTACTACTGGACTAGATGAGACGTCTTTATCATGCACTTCTTCAAAGACAACATTGTATCTGTTCTTTAACAAAATTGCCTTGAGGATTTTCTCAGTATCCTTTGCAACTTCTTCAGTCTGACCAATCATCAACTTGTTCACCCTTGTTTTGCTCTTGAAATCCCTTTTTGCTTCATTTAGTATATTCTTCATTTCTTCTAATGACATCACCGAACACAGATCAACAATTATCCGTTCTCTCATTTGCTCTTCTTCTATCCTTGCATTCACTCTTCTCATTTCTAAAACTTCATATAGACTTTTGGGTAATGCAAACATTATTGCAATAAGAGTCATATTGAAATTATTCAAGTACTTTATTGAAGCTTCCTTAAGAACTCTTTGACTGGCACTTTCAAAGGTGTCATACCATTCACAAAGAGGCCTAAGATTTCCATCCTTAATCAATGGATTCTCCACTTCTTCTATGGACATACCTGATTTGTCTATTTTCATCTTTTTCTTTCCTTTCTCTTCACTAGAGGGCTTGTCCTCAGAGACTTCTGTTTCCTTTTTTCCCTTTTGCTTGATTTCTCTTATCTATTCATCAAATTCAGTCCCTTCATCTTTAGAAACAACAACATACACTCTTGTGCTCTTGTGCTCTTTTCCTTCTTCATTTTTCCTTCTCTCCCGAATGACTTGGCTTCAGCTTTTACAAGATTTGACTTCTTTGTAGGACCAGATGAGAGAGTAGAGCTTCTTGTAGATCCAGTTCAAGCAGAGGATGCTGCCGGACTAGTGAATTCAGTTCTAGCTGATTCTCCTACTTCAACTTCTTCTCTCTTTCTTCTAGCT